>CATIWK010326131.1:0-22227 GCA_949634005.1 Mallotus japonicus | reverse complement strand
AGTATATACTTAAATGTATTTGATACATAAAACATAAAATAGTAAAGTGTATTTAAAATACACTAACTATTATTTTTAAAATACTAAAATATTATATAACACAAATAATCAAAGTAAATTCTCGCTAAATAATAATAATAAAAAAATAATAAAACTTTATTAACACTGCAAATCCTTTCATTTAATTTAATAAATTTAAATTGGAAGTTCAGGGTATTACATTTATATATCTCTTTTTTATTTTAAAATCAAAATTTTGCCTTCTTCGGTTTTTATTCTGTTAACATTTAAGGATTTCCATCAGAGTTAGGTCATTTTTTCCGTTAAGTGCTACATAAAAAGACTAGAATGCCCATCAAATAGTAAAAAAAATTATAATTAGCATCCTTTATATTTAATAATATTAAATACATACATTTCTCACTTACTAATAATATGGTTAATAAAAAAAATCATATTATTAGTATTTTATAGTTAATTATAGTTTGTTATTGTTTGAAAAAACATTTTAGTCTTTTATGTAGCGATTAACTAAAAAAATAGGCTAATCTAAACAAAAGTCCTTAAATATTAATAGAATAAACATTGAAAAAGGTAAAAGTTTAACTTTTAAATAAGAGGGAGGTAAATATTAATTAAATCAAATATTACGAAGGAAAATATAATTTGATCTATATAATTTGTTTTGTATAGTGGATATAAATATCCAATAAACTATATAAAAAAAAATTTAAGGTTGCTACTAATTTTTCCTATCTGTATAACTAATATCTTAAACATCAAAAGCATTAAAGTGAATTATAAATTCATAATAAAGTTACATGTTTTCTTTTTCCACTTCTCACAATGGGTAGTGTCACATATATATGAATTATAAGCAAATGCCCTCTACTAGCTATATTTATATTGTAATTAATTGAACTTTTCTTTTCACTCATAAGAAACTGGAAGATAAGAGAAATTTATTATCAACTATCAAGATTTGAGTCCTTAGTGTCTTATTTGTCAAACAATGACTTATGCAGTTATACATGTTCATCTTTGAAAAATTCTTGTTTATATTAAGGGTAATATATTCAACAGTTAGATATGAATGATTAATATATATTTTTTGTTTTTATTATCTAAATGCTTTACACTTGTTTATTTTAAAAACATTTCTAATTTAATTTTTTTTTGTGGGAAAAACACGAATTAATATTTCATGAAATTTCTTCTTTTTAATTTTTTTTAATATGCAGTCAATGTAGTTTTTTTTTTTTTTCTTCGTTTAAAGAAAACAACAAATTCATCATTTTATTGATATATAGGTAATTTGCACCCATCGTCCTTAACGTTGTAATCAGATCTCATCATCGTTCTAGCCATTTAATCTGTCACCTAAGATTTTCAAAATTTTAACTTTGATCCCGCTAAAGTACTTCTTACCTTTCTTCTAAGGATTCACTAGCACATTAACCTATACCCACACTTGTCACCAAAATTGAAGACAGTGACAAGAGATCCACTTATGTGTATGCGTATAGATCAGTGCACATGCAAGCTTTCATGCCAAAAATGGAGAAAAAAAAAAGCATCAATAAGACAAAAAATTAAAATTCTGGAAGTTTCAAGTCACAAATTAATTGATTAGAACGCTGATGAAATTTAGTTAAAATATTAAGGACAATAAATGCAAACTACTCATATTTCGACACTTTTTAAGATTACCTTTATTTTTTGTTTTTATATCACACTCATTGTTTCTAGATTAAAGACATAATACCTTTGTGTTTTCTGAACTTTTTTTTTTTTTTGTCAATTTAATCCATTAACTTAAAACCTAATCATTTAGACACGTCAATTTGATAAAAATAGACCTTTTAACATTTTTTTAACACTATTAAAGTGTCTAGATAGTATTTTCATAAGTTGAAATAAAACTAATTAGACATTTTTTTTTAACAAGTAACTAATTAGACATTTGAACTAGGTGAAAAGTGTTTATAGATGTGACAAATTTAAGAGGCACCATTTATGTATTAAGCAAAAAAAAAAGTTAACAAATTTTTTCTCTTTTTCATCTAATTTTTCTGTAGTGTGCCAAAAAAAAAAAAAAAGAGGGGAATATACAACTACACCAATGAGGGTTTAGGTTTCTCTCTGTCTGCTCTATGTCACCGCCGGTGCCTATCCCTCCATCTGATGCCTGTCGATAACTATGTGGCCCATTCTTCTTTATTTTCGCCTCACGGTTTTCTTTCCCATGACTCTCATGCATAGTTTAATAATGTTCAACAGTCCATTGTATTGCCTAAGAAGTCTTTTGCCTTAGTGGTTGCTGCTAATACAACAGTCCCTCTTCCGACTCCAACTATCCCTAAACAAGGAGTTCATCAATCAATCAAGGTGAACAGTGAGTTTTACAACAAGCATATTACTTTGTGTCAATATTCCCTAATTGCTAGACTCGTGTTGGGTAAGGGCAAATTACCTTGGAAACTTACCAAGCTGAAAGAAAAATTATCGTCTATTTGGAATCTTACAGAAGATTGGCGTTTGATCTCTTTGGGACGAGGGTTTTATCAAGTTCTGCTATATTATGCTGCTTCTAAGGAACTAGTTTGGAATTGGGGTTCTATTTATTTGAAGCTTAGAATCATTCGAATTCAGCAGTGGTCTCCCGGTTTTGATCCATACAAGGAAAAATCGACCTCCACTCAATTATGGATCCGTTTTTATCTTCTTCCATAGGAATTCTAGGATCCTCAAATCTTGGTTGATATTGGTCGTAATATTGGCACTCCAATTCGGACTAACAAAGAAACCATTGATGGGGACTTTGGGCACTTCGCGAGAGTTTTGATTGATTTTAATTTGGCTAATACTCTTCAATATCTTTTGATGATTGATTACAATAGTACACTTTTTGATATTGACGTTTTCTATGAGAACCTTCCTCAGTTTTATCGGACTTGTAATTGCATTAGTTATGGCGCAGCTTCATGTCATCTAGCTCAGAATTACGATAACTTTATCCAGAATCAAACAGTTAAAAAAAGAGAGGTCTCTCGCGGTAGATGAAAAACTCATAAGGAATGGCGCCCTAAACATAATTCTAGTGTGCCAAATGCTGCCAAGCTTCCAGATGAAACGGTACTAGCTGACCTACAGCAAACCTGCTAGGTTTCTCCTATTGTACTTCCAAAAAAGGATGCTCCGATAGATGTTGCCTCCAATGAAAATGACAATGTCTTAGAAGCATAGGATGAGGTAGACCTTATTTCCAACTCAAATAATCTGCTTCTAGAAAATCAAGATTTTGCTCAAAATGAGTTGGCTATCGTCGCACATCAATCATGGGCTGACCTTGCTGAAAACGCAGATAATTGGTAGTTGGCTTCTAACAAAAAGAAAAAGAAAAGGAAGCAAAAGATGGTTCCATTACTTATAGGTAATATACCTCAAATGAGGTCAGTTTCCCATACTTCTCAATGAATGTCCTCTATTGGAACTGTAGGGGGTTAGGCAACTCAGCCACCCAACATGTGCTATATAAATTTTGTCATTCTCTTAAGCTTATATCTGTCTATCTTGCTGAACCAAAAGTGGTTTTTGACTCTATTCATAGTAGTTATTAGCGATATCTTAATTTGTCCTTTGTTGCTTCTTCACTAACAATTGTCCCAAACCTATAGTTACTAGTTTATAATGAGTTCGATGCAGCGAATGTTACAGTTTTTTCTAGCTCTGATCAGCATATTACAGTGCAATGTTATCTTTATAATCATTTTCAGTTTATTACTTGTGTTTATGGCAACGTGTTGGCTTATGTCTGTCGTAATTTATGGACTGAATTGGAATACATCTCTTCTATGATTTCTAATAATTGGTTTGTCCTTGGGGACTTTAATGCTTGTTTCGGTGCCATGAGAAATCAGGTAATGCTCCTAATGCCTGTTCTTGTTAGGAGTTTATTTCTGCAATAAATAGATGTATGTTGACTTGTTTTGATACAAAAGGTCCATTATATACTTGGACTAATAAAAGATTAGGTGTGCATCATGTTGATATTCGCCTTGATCATGTTCTTTGCTCATAAACTTCTTTTCAGAATTAGAATTCTATAGAGTGTCATGCTCTTGCGTGCCACTATTCAGATAATAATCCAATTTATCTTAATTGTCGGCAATTGTTAGCAGTGCCTAGACCTTTTCGATTTCTCTCAATGTGGATCACCCATGAGAATTTTTTAACTTCAGTTAAAGATTATTGGAACACTCTTTCTTTTTCAGGTAATCCTATGTACTTTATCATGCATAAATTGAAGCTTCTAAGATCCTTTCTCCGCTATTGGAACAAGCATGTATTTGGTAATATTGACAATCAACTTGCTCAAGCTAAGCAAAATCTTCTTGCTATTCAACAAGATTTAGAAGTTCATGGGTTTTTTGAGCATCTCCATAATAGAGAGCTTGCAGCCAATAATCACTTATCTCCTTACCTCTCTAGGTAAGAGTCTCTCTTGAAGGATAAGAGTCGTATTCGTTGGCTTAAGGAGAGGGATAAAAATTCTAAATTTTATCATAGTCTGTTAGCTAGACGAAGATCTCAAGCTATTGGCAACTCAATGTTGATTGATTGTGTTTTACATACTGATACTTTGATTATTAATAATCATGTTGTTTAGTATTTCTCTAATCTTTTTTCGTCTGGTAATTTGCCTCTCAACCTTTCTGGTATTAAAGAGGTCATTCCTTTATTAGTATCTAAGGCAGATAACCTTGTGCTTACTATAATGCCTTCCCATGAACTTATTCTATCTGTTGTTTTTTCATATGGATCCTCACAGTGCTCCTAGTCTGGAGGGGTTCACAGATCTTTTTTTTTTCGCTCTTGTTGGGACATTATGGGTTTGGATGTTTGTGATGCCATTCGCCATTTTTTTTGCTTCAGGTTCTCTGGTTAATAGTCTTAATTCTAATATGATGGTTCTTATTCCAAAAATTATTAGGGCTAATTCTGTGGATAAATGTCGTCATATTATCTTAAGTAATTTTTTCTTTAAGATTATTACTAAGATTTTGGCTAACCAGTTGGGCATTATTGCATCTCGCATTGTTTCTGATAATCAGTTTGGTTTTATAAAGGGTCGACATATTAAAGATTGTATTGTTGCTGCCTTTGAGTGCTTTAATATTATGAATGGTAATTGTTGGAGTGGTAATATAGCTTTAAAGATTGATATTAAAAGGCCTTTGATTCTATGGAATGGTATTTCATTTGTGTTGTTCTTTTGAATTTTGGTTTTTTTGAAAAATTTTGTGATTGGATTTCAATTATTTTCGAGTCTGCGAGATTATCTATTCTCCTTAATGGCAGTCAACAGGGTTATTTTCCTGTCACTTGCAGAGTTCATCAAAGTGACCCACTTTCGCCTTTGCTTTCTGCCTAGCTGAAGATTATTTAAGTAGAAAGCTTTGTCACTTGGTTCAATTGGGCTTGTTATCTCCTATGCTTAGTGGTGGTAAAGTTGTCTACCCATCCCATCTTCTTTATGTGGATGATATTTTAATTTTTTTACAAAGCTTCTTGTTCTAACATTGATTTGTTTGCTATTGTTTTTAAAAAGTATGTTTGTTGTTTGGACAAATTGTCAATTGGGATAAGTCTAAAATATTTTTGAGCAAGGTTGTCTCTTTGCAATGTGCTAATTCTCTTCGGCAAAAGCTAATGTGTGTGTTGGGCATTTTACTTTTACCTATCTTAGTGTGCCAATGTTTGTTGATGCTCTAAAATCTAGATGGTTGAAGCCTATAGTTGATTGCGTGATAACCAAAATGGACTCTTGGAAAAGTCATTCCCTTTCCATGTCAAGTTGGCTTGCTTTGATTAAGTCTACCATTTATGGCTCTCTTTTAACTTGCTTTGTGGTTTATAAATGGCCTAGTTCTCTGCTTAAACGCATGGAAAAAGCAATACATAATTTTTTATGGACTGGTTCCACTCACTGTAAAAAATTAGTTTCTATTGGATGAGATAAATGTTGTTCTCCTATTGATGAGGGTGGTATTAGTTTGAAGCATTTATTTTGCTTCAACTAAGCTCTTCTTAGTCTCATTGCTTGGGAACTTTGTTGCAATTATAGTTTTGTTTATCTTTTTCTCTGACGGCATTTCTTTGCAAAATGAAGCTCCTATAGTTTCTTATATTGGTTCTCCCATTTGGCCTTCTATTAAAGTTATTTTTAATGCCCTGTAGTCTTCTGTTCAATGGTCACCTTGCATTAAATCTAATCTGAATTTTTGGAACTCTAATTTCCTTGGTTACTCAACAACGGACAAGGTTGGCATTCCTCATAAGGATCGAAAGAATCTCCTGGCTACCATTGCTGACTTTTATTAGAATGATGTTTGGCATTTTTTGGATAATTTTGCTAATGATTTTCTAGAGGTTCTTAGTGATCTTAACAATGTTATTTTTTCTTCCACCCATAGCGATAAGTTTGTTTGGCGATTTTCTCCTAAAGGTTCCTTTGCTACCAGCTAGGCATATGATTTTTTTATGCTTTTCCTCCCCTAAGGTGGCTTGGGGTTAAGATCTTTGGAGGCACTATTTGCCTCTTAGTCGATTTTTATTTTGTTGGCATGCCTTTCTTCTTAGCCTTCTGTCTGATGATAAGCTGTAACAGAAAGGCATGTCACTTGTCTCGTAATGTCGACTTTGTTTAAAGGCCTCTGAAACCATCGAACATGTTTTAGTTACATGTCCTTATGCATTGGCTTTATGGACAGCCCTTCAGGACCTTTTTAGTGTTCGGTTCTCCATTTCTGGTGCTCCTTTGGATCTTTATAAAGTTGCTATTGATATTAGCTTTTGGCCTCAGTTGTGTGCTTTGTGGCAAGTTGGTGTTCTTTCTTGTTTCTGACTTCTTTGGAAAGCACGTAACAAAGCTTCTTTCAGCATCATTTTATGCCTCTCAATGTGACAATTTGTAGTCTTTGTAAATGTATTAAAGAAGCTAAATTCTTTAAGGTGGGCTTCATGAATAATGCTCAATCGGATCTGTTAATTCTTCAACGCCTTCGAATTTCTAGTATCACCAAACTAGCTTCGATTCTTTGAGCTGTTTGTTGGCTTCCACCTCTTCATAGTTGGTTCAAAGTAAATGTTAATGGGTCTACCAAGGGCTGTCCGGGCATGGCTGGCGCAGGTGGAATATTTCATTTATTCAATGGTCTTTCTGTTAGTGCATTTGCTACTCCTTTAGGCTCAAAATTTTCTTTTGAAGCTGAAATAGCAGCTGTAATATTAGCTATTCGATATGCCATTCACTTCAATTTCTAACCTTTTTGGACTGAAAGTGACTCCTCTTATATTGTTCATTTGGTTCGCAACAGATGTACTGATATCCCTTGGTCTCTGCATAAGGATTGGCATCATTTTCTCTCTTCAATTAACAAGATTCGATTCCATGTTAGTCATGTGTTTCGGGAAGGCAATGTGGTTGCCGACAAGCTTGCTTCTATGGCTATTTCTTTGAGTTCTGAAACTTGGTGGTCTTCATATCCAGTTGAATGTGATGATTTACTTCGGCAGGATGCAATGGCTGTTCATCGTTATAGATTTTGTTGGCATATTCTCTTTTGTTTTGCCTATATGGTTGTATTAACTTTTGTAATTCTTTCTTCTTTTTTATTCATAAATTTCATAGTTTGGGTATGTGATGTGGGTGCTAAAGAGGTGTCACCCTAACTGGAATGTCCTGGTGCACTTTCTAATACATTTGCTATGGGTATTCTAAAAAAAAAAAAGAAATTGAAATTGTTTTTATTATAAGATGTAACTCAATGTCCCTAATTGGATTGAGTTGAAACCATGAAAGTGAACATGATTATATATATATATATCTATATATATATATATATATATATATATATATATATATATATATATACTGTAGAGAAAGGAAGGTCAAATCGACAAATAGGTCTTTATAATGCAAAGTTGTTGTTTTTTTTTTTTTTGGAAGAAAAAGTTTTTCAAGCTCTGAAATCTCTTCATTTTCAAGGTTTACCATATATGGAAAATAAATAACCAACCATATCAGCTAGGCTGGAAATGAGACACACTAAGAGATTAACAATATAATACTAGAGCATTATCAAAAATAAATATTATTATATTCAAAAAAAAACAAAAAAGATTGATACGAAATAATTGCTTTTCCATCCTCTACCCTAGATTTTACAAGTTATATATATATATATATATATATATATATTGAAAAGTTCATATATAAATTTCCCACAATTTTAAAAATATAACAAATTGTCGAAAATGACTAAAGTTCTTGGTAGAATTATGTAATAACCACACACGCACACAAACCCACAAACACATACACATACGTACACACATATATATATATATATATAGTTGTGTGTTATTTGTGATGATTATTTAATATTTTTTATTAATAACTGTGAAATAAACAGAGTATGTCTTATTTATTTAATTGTTTGATGAAATACTCCAAGTATAGAAAAAAAAAATCTGTTATCAATGTTAATGTACCAAAATTACTTTATAAAAGAGGATTATTCAAACTGAAATGCACTTCGAAAACCATCAAGCAGTTTGACTCGAGCACTTGCTCAAAATGATATTTTCCAGCAAATGCAAAATAAAAGACCAAATATTCAAAACCAAAATATATTTGTAATAATAGTAATAAAAATAATAAAATAAGTGAATAGATAGAAAACCAAACATAAAAGAAAAATCTTGATCTTTTGATATCTAAGGATTAAATGGGCAGCAAAATTGTGCATGAAGAACGATAAAGCCTAGCCTAGCTAACCTTAGAAAAAAAATTATGGGTCCACCATGTGCAACAAGCCGTTTTGATTCTTGTCCAAAGCGAACATTCTTTTTAAACATGCAAAGTAGACAGATTGAAGGAATACTTTGCTTGTTTTCTGCTCCTTTCAACCTAATATTTTACTATTTTATCACAAACGGAACTTCCTCTAATGCTTGTTTTCTGATGCTTCATTTCCAGCTCAAATACATCAACCATTAAGCACCCATTTATTTATTGCGGGTCTATTAATTTCTTAATTTGGGGAAAAACATTTTCCGTGAAAAATCTGATCTATAAATTATTGGGTAATTTGTGGCCATAATTCTACATATGCATGTGCTTACATATTTTTAAAAAATTAAATGATGCAGTGCAGAACAATATTACGAAATTTAAAGTTACTAGAAAATATTTTATAGAGCAATTTTAATTTCTCAAAAATTTCATTGCAAATAAAAATAAAAGGAAATAAACTAATTAGCTTCAAGATTTTGCACATATTGTTGAAAATCTATTCAAGTTCAATTTACTGCCTCTGTTTTGATCTTAATTTAGATCTATAAAATATATACATGTTTTTACCTTGATGATCAACCCATTCCAAAGGATGACATCTATTTATATTTCATGCTTACCTGCATCATAACAAACAATCAGATGATAAAAATTCACCAAATTGGTACTAGTATATGCATGACATGTGCCGTAGAGAATTGCAAAGAAAAAACAGTATACAAATAACATAATAATAAACAACAGTATCCTGTCAGATTTTATCTATTTACAACAGACAAAAACAAAACTCAGCGCATGAGTCTGTCACTTACAACTGTCCTCCAAAGGGCAGATGAATTGCTACAAATTGATTAATCAACACAAGTATACCATCACAATAATATTTATATAGATTTTTTTATATGGTACTCACCGTCCAACTGGATCCTTTACTTTACAGGATGTTTTTTCTGTTCTTTATTCATTTTCCATCTTTGTTTTTGGTAATCTCTAGGGTGCTCTTTCATTTTTTGAGCAATGATCGACTACGCTTTGCATCACCTTCACTTGCGTATTAAGACAATTAATAAAATGTGCAGTTTCCTCCAATAACCCACAAAAATCCATACTTCTACCACCAGGAACAAGCTTCCTAAGCATATCAGCCTTACCCATCTCACCAGAAACCTTTCTTTTAATCATAACCGCCTTCTTCTTCTTCTTCTTCAAAGCTAAGCATTTACTTCTCAAGATTCCCCGTGACCGCCTTCGATTTCTAAGCTTCAAAAGAAGTGCTCTGCTCCAAAACCTTTTCGACCCAACAGCACGAGCCATAGAAGAATAAGCAGCAATCTTTATCCTATGGCTTCTTTTACGAATTTCTTCATCAGAAGCAGAACCAAATCGACGATTATTATTACCATTGTAAGCCCCCCTCAGCTTAAAAAGAGATGCAAGAAATCTACAGGTGAATCTGGCTTTAGTATCGGAGTGCTTCTTTAATGAAAGTTGCTCCTTTGAAGTCATGATAACTGCAAAGAGAGGAAATGAACTAGGGTTTTCAAAGAGGTACGAAGAAGAGGCTATATAGAGACTGTTATGGGGGTGTGTGTGAGTGAACAATAATAATAATAACCTGCGTGAAAAATCCTAGTACTAACGAACTCTGACACAAGTCACTTTACGGGCATGGATAATGGAAGAAGGACAAATTGAGCATTTGGAGATTGGAAGTTGAGATTTTCTTCTGACACAAAAGAGGGGCCTCTTCCTTGCCAAGGACAAAAGGCAATTTTTTTTCCAAAACTCTCTCTATATATCAAGCCCTTCTCTTCTATATACAGTCTTGAAAAAAGCTTTAAAAAAATTGAGAAATGAAAAAGATTTGATTTGGCTTCTGGGTATTGGGTATTGGGTGTATAGACAATTAAGTATTATGAATCTTGAAGAAAGCAAAATTCCCAAGGAATATTTAGATGAGGGTGTGCTAATGCTGGTAGGGATTGAATATGGACGGCTAGAGAGATTTTTAGACCTTTAAAATTTAAAATTTATTTAATTTTAATTGATTTTTATAACTATAATTTAATTAGCTGTCTTTATATAGATTTGTTTTATATTAAAAATGTCTATTTTTATTAATATTTGTCGAATTTAAAAGAGAAATTTTTTCTAATTTACAACACACATTGAATTAAAAACAGAAAAATAATAAAAAATAAAATTACAATTTTATCTATAATAAAATTTCAAATTCCAATTTTATTTATAATTTCCGTCTTCCAAAATCCATCTGTTGAAATTTTCAAAATAATTCAGGTTTATATGGCCATTGAATATTGAAATATTAAATAAGAAATTTGTCAATTTCCATTGGAGAACGTGTCATTCACGGATTCTCCATTGTGTGATATAAGTTGTGTAATTGAATGCTGAGCCCTTGTTGCTTTTATTTCAGGAAAAGATTGCTAAGCGCCACCTGAACGGAAAAGGCGTGCCATGAATCTAATCGTGTGAGAGGATGTGTGAAAGCACGCGCTTTAAATGCAATAGAAAGAAACAAATACTAAAAATTATTTTTAGAATATAATCATTTTAATTTCTTTCTTTTTTTTTTTTTTTTAAAAAAACCTCTTTTTCAAGGAATAGGGTTGGCGAAGTGGATTAGTGGACCCACCAAAGGGGCCAACCACCACATGATGGCACATGGTTCAGTTACCCACTTGTCTGATGGGAACCTTTTTTTTTTTCCCTTTCTTTTTTTCTAATCTTTGATTACTTGCTTATCAATTGATGCTTTATGTTTGTGTTAGGTTTCATCCTTTTTAATTAACCCTTTAATTTGGACTCATACTCCTTCCCTTTCCACTAAATGACATTTGTGTCCCCCATATGATAATGTCTTAAATATTATTTGTGATAAATCCTTGGTATTCGATTTTTTAAATGTAATTTAATTTTTTTTATGTTAAATAAGTATATAAGTTTATGAATAAATTACAATTTGATGTATATTTAATATGTTATTCTTATATTGAAAATTAATTTTTTTTATTTTAAATAAATCAATTAAACATCTAATTTTATATTATAATACAAAATTTTTTTTATTTTTATTTATAGCATGATGGTATGATTTTTCTTAATAATTTAAAATGATTAAAAATTAAATTAGTATAGAATATAGTTTAGAAATAAATGTGCCTTGCATATTAATTAAATTTTGATAGATCATCTTTAATTTTTTGGTTTTTTAAATTTTTAGTCAAATTGAAATGATTTTATTACAAATCACAATTGAATTGTCATATTAATTTGAATCTGATCATAATAATTAATCGAAAATTTTAAAGTGACCTAATAAATATATAAAATTATAATTTATTTACGGTTCACACATTCCATTTGTTACAAAAAATTTAAAATACTAAATTATAATAATTTAAAAAGTTTAGACACTATAATAGAAATAGTATAATTATCTCTACAGTTATTTCATCTATCTTTTTTAGGTTGTAAAAAAATATTATTGGTTATAAACTACTCAAAATTCGACTCAATGAAAAGTTGTTTGACCTCATATATTAAGGTTTATTTAAACTACGTAAAATTTAACTTATAAATTACCTGAACAATTTCGAATAAAAATTTTTGAACTAATATATATATATATATATATATATATATATATATAGTGAAAAAATCATGAACAATAAAATAACGTAATAAATTCAAAGCGAGTTCAACTCGATCGATTATAAGTTTAAGATAATAAAACTCCACGACTTAGCATGGATCTTTTCTCAAATTTGGAGGTTTAGGCACACATTCTTGTGGCCTGTGTGTGTATATATAAAATAGATATATTTGTTATCTGCCCAATTCTCATCCTACAATTATTATTTTACCTTCAATTATTATGACTTATAATGCCCATGGATTAAAAAAATACATTTTCTCCAAATTATATGATTATTATAGTTTAATCGTATTGTTCTATTGTAAAAACAGAATCGGTGCAAATAGAACATACTTAAATTGGGCCATTTTTCCCATAAAAAACAATCCATTTCCTTTTATTTAGGGATATTTTTTAAAAAAATAATAAAAAGTGGAAAATTTTTAAAAATACGGTTGATTTTTTTTTCAAAAATATAGTATTTGATAATATTTATTTTTAAAATGCGGTGATTATTTTCATGTATTAGGAAAAACAACTAAAATAATTATGAAAACAACTAAATGAAATAATAAATAATGTTTTAGATTTTTTCAAACCAATCCAATCCAATGAAAAATAGAAACATAACAACCAGAAACAATCGGAAATAACAAAAAAAAAAAACCAATTGAAATAACAAAAATAACTAAAAAAACACAATAAACACTCACCAAATTAACGAGAACCTATGAATTGGCGAAAATCTATCAATACCCATAGCACTTGAAATACAAATCTAAAAACAAAATAATAATAAAAAAAATTCAAAAATCACCCAAGTACCAATAACCAAAAAATGACACCCATTTATCAAATTAAAAAGAACCCATAAATTAACAAAAATCTACCAACACCCATAGCACCAAAAATACAAATCCAAAAACAAAATTAGAAAAAAAAGGAGGAAGAAGAATAAGGAGAAGAAGAATAAGAAGAAAAATCAATCATAATTGTTTGAGTTTTCTTTGTTGCTGGAAATACATTATTAATGATGTTAGTTTTGCAAATTTCAGTTAGTGATGAGTTTGAGAAAAAGATAAAGAGAGTGATGGACTTGAGAGAAATCACGAACAAAAAAGGAAAAAAAGACCATATAAATGAAAAGAAAAATAAAAATATGTGAGGTTAGTTTTCAAAAAAAAAAAAACCACCATATATTTAAACCTTTTTGTTTGACTTCAGTTACTTGTGTAATTTTTTCTTTTATTTATTGATTTATTAAATTACCGGTGCATTATGAACAAGAGGAAAAGGCTCACCTATTGAATGAGAATTTTGAAGCCAATCTTCGATGAAAGTTTATTTGTAATTTAAGCTTTTAAAATTTATAAAAGTACTTATAATTAAATCAAATTTTAACAAAATAATTAGGATTTTTAAATGCATTATACGATTTTAAATTTATAATCTCTATGACTAAAAATTCCTTTTTTTATTATTTTTATTTTCTGAAATATTCTATTTATTTTATTTTATTATTATGTAATATGTAATATTAATTTAAAAGAATATTTTTTACCAAAAAAAATATAAATCTAAGTTCTAATATATTAAATATAAGAAAAAAATAAATTCATTTAAGATAAATTTTATAAAGTATTCTTTTGAACCAAACACATTATAACTAAATTTTATTTAAAATTATTTTAAAAATAAAATAAATTTGTTGATAAATGTGTAAATCTCTGATATAAATTTTTCTACCTTCTCATTTGATTCTTCATTTTTGTCTGCCGTACGTTTTCTGAAATTTTCTTGATTTCCCTCCCAATATTAATGCAAAATATCTTGCCCAATTTATGGAAAAGAATCATCACATCAAGCTTGTTTTTCCACATTAATCAAAAGCAACGAAGAAGAAAGAAGAGCTCTTATGGAGGAAGATTCAGACTATGCTTTTTCTTTGGTGTTGGACGATTTCTCATTTTGCTTCTTGACATAATGTAGGTGATCTTCAAATAATAATAATAATAATAATAATAAGACAAAAATAAAAAAAATATTCTTAAATTATTTATAAAAAAATATTATCATAAATTTCAATTTTAGTTAATGAAATTTTATTAACTTTCAACAAATAGAATAAATGACCTCAAAAAGATGACTCAATAAATAAGTAGATAACTAAACTACAAAAAATTTACTCATTTGTGCCTGATAAATATCATCACCAATATTGAATATTTGTCACAATAAATTAATTATGATAATAAAAATTGTCATGGAGTTGTCATGTAAAACTTTGTTGCTAAAAGTATTTGTAAATTGTGACATTACTAAAAATTGTTACAAATAAAATTCTTTTATGACAAAAAAAATTATTGTCACTAAAATTATTTTTGTGACAACATACATTGTAACAATTAAAATTAAAATTGACACGTAAAATATTATATTGTCACAAATATAATGTTATTTCTTGTGACAATCCAATTTATTGTTAAAAAAAATACAAATATTGACATTATTTATCATCATATTTATTATACTTATTATCCAATATTATATTAGTGTCTTTCACTTCAATAATTTATTGTTACCTATATTTAATATAGTGACAAAATTTCATTGTCAGTAATTTATTATTTGTGACAACAATATAGTTGTCATAAGAAAATTGACACAAAAAATATTATCAGTGATAAGGAAAAATGACATAAAATTTAATTTATGACAAGAAAAAACAACACAAAATTTAATTCTTGACAAAAAAAAAATGATACAAAAATATAATTTGTGGCAATAAAAATGACACAAAAAATATAGCCAGTGACACAAAAACTATAGTCTTTTGAATTTTAGTTATTTATTGTCACCAATTATATTTTCTCTAATAATAATTTAATCTATACTGTTTTCTAACTACATATGCATAAATATAAATATGGTTGTATAGATATAAATAATAGAAAGAGTCCGCGGTTGCTTGGTCTAGTAATTAAAGTCCTGGCACAAACACCTGCAGGTCTCAGGTTCGAGACTTGCATCTCTCGTTTGTGTTTCCCCCTCCCCACTACTTGTATACTCAAAAATAATAATAATAATAAATAATAGAAAGAGAAACTGTAGTCAACATTTACAATCATCAAATTAAATCTTTGTTGGCTCTACTTTATACTCCCTCCGTCCCATAATATTTGGCAAAGTTGTTTCTACATACAGATTAAGAAAATTAGTTAATTATAGTTATTTTGTGTAGTTTTACCATTTTGTTACTAAAATACCCCTATTAATACTTTTTATTTTATCAAGTATGAAAAATTTTATAAGATAATACTTATTTAATGTTGTTGATAAGATTACAACTCATAGTGAATTAAACATCTTATTAATTTGAAAAAATACCACCAATATTTAATAAAAAAAATTTGCATTAGTAGTATTTAGAAATTAAACGTCACTATTATAACAAAAAAATTGAAAATACCGCCAAAAAAATTTTGCACTAGTATTTGACAAAGAAATGACAATATTTTAAGAAAATATAAAAAAATCCCACCAAAATAGGAAAATTAAACCTAATCTTAGCCCCAAATATTAATAGTAGATGGATAGTTATATAAAAATAGTGATAATAAAAATAACATATTCAAGTAAAATGGCATTGGAACTTCAACATATTTATTAAACATATTCAAAGTTAAAAATTAGTGGTATTATCAATGTAATTAATAAGGGTTTTATAGACATTTGTTTAATCAACTTTTATTCTAAAATGGAAAGTGGACAAAATTTTGGGACATCCCTAAAAGAAAATTTTGCCAAATATTATGAGATGGAGGGAGTATATCACTACAACAATTTCATTTTTTAGAGATAATCTTTTATATATTGTCATAAATATTATTGTTACAAAAATAAACAATACATGACAAGATTTTTTTAAATAGTTACAAAATCTAATTTATTAATTAATCTTAAAATAATATATGATAATATATTATATTGTCATAAAAATTGAAATTTTTTATGACAACTTAATAAAAATTGCACAAAAAATAACAATAATATTTAAGTTACAAATTTTGTGATAATTTATTTTCTTTTGTAGCTAAAATATGTAGATAAAATTTTTAGTGACAATATTTTTATGTTCACAAATATTGTCACAAACAATATATATAAAATGACAATAATTTTTTTTAATATTACAATATTTATTAATATATGACAACATATTACATTTTCACAAATATTTTAAAATTTTATGACAATTTATCACAATAATGTTACTAATTATTAATAATAAAAAGAACAATATTTTTTTTTTGAAAATATTTTTTCTATAGTTAAAAACAATTTTAGTGACAAGTTAAATTTGTCGCACAAAAAATATATGTGAAATTTTATTTTGTATTAAGTGACAATTTTTAGTTGTCACCTAAACTACAACAAATCCATTTATTAGTGACAATTTTTTTGGTTACGAAATTGATTGTCAAAAAATATATATTATACATGAAAAAAATCTTTAATCTATTACAATATCTAATTCACTATTAGTCATAATAATAATAGGTCACAATATATTTTATTGTCACAAATAAATTTTAGCTTTTGTGATAATATATTGAAAATTGTCATAAATATAATTATAAAATTTAGAATTATGACCATTATCTATTTTTATTACTAAGGGATAAGTACAATTCTGATCCCTGTAATTTTGCCTTTTGACAAAGCTAGTCTTATGGTTTTTTTGGCTTTTAAGTACCATTTGTTTACACTTTAATACCCTTCTAATTAATATAATCATTATTTTATGAGAAAACATTAATATAATATTAAATTTTAATGATAAATTTATTGTATATATGATTTATGATCAATCTAACCAATTGGTTATTTTTAAAAAGGAAAAAGTACAAAAAATACCCTATGGTTTCAACCCTAATCAACTTCCACTCTGTGGTTTTAACCCTAACAAACTAGTTCCTTGAGTTTCATTATGTTAGTAAATCACGGCAAATCAGCTAACACTGTTATATATGCTGATGTGGCAGAGGGTATTATCGTCTTATCACATGCATTTTTCCAATGTGGCTGGCAAGGACAAATCGGTCATTTAACTTGTTGAGTTATAAGTGTTAGCTAGAGCTCCGGTCTCCTGGTGCACCATCGGTCGAGCGAGCGGATGTGTTTTCAGTGTGGCAACCGATAAGAAAGTTATCGAGAGATGCCATTGTCGTAGTAGATGTCGTTGTCGGATAAAGATACTGATCCTGGGCACCAGATAGGCAAGAAAGATTCCTATGTAGATTGGTTAATGCCTTATCAAACCCTCGTATCACTAATGAGATCCGCGGGATCTGGGTCTCATGGTGGACTAAGGTTACACTTCAGTTTCCTTTCAATAAATGGTGATAGGTTGGTCTAATTAACGTGTTATGTGCACTAGGTTTGGTTTGATTATTGTTATACAGTGTGACAAATCTCTGGGTCAGAAGCTAGCAGCTTATCTGAATGTGAGGCCAAGCATTCAAAGGTATTGAGGATGATGATCTAGATGATTGAAGCTGTAGAAGAATAGAATACATAAATCTTTGTTAAAAATCACCACTTTGCAATACAAGTATTGTATAATAAAGAAATGAACTTTATTATAGCGTATCTCTTTTAATCAGATGCGTTTATGCAATAAACTGAGAGTCATGTATGTTGTCCATGTCCATATTTATAATTTTACTGCATCAATAAAGATGCTACTGCTTGAGCTTGTGGTTCTGTTGTAATTATTTCTTTCACCAATCCTCCTATAATTTCACTACTTATTTATCCGTTTAATTATGGCCATTTTAAACTTTTATCACTTGTATTGTACTAATGTCCCTGTCAATTTTAGTAGAACATAAATTTTAATAAAAATTGTAATATCAAGCTTTGGCTTTCTGTAACACTAATTACAATCTCCTTCCAAATCTACAGGTACGCTTTCTCTATATTTCACTCCATGAAAGAAAAGAAACAAGTTTGCTTGCTCTCAAATAAAGCAAACATATCAAGCCCAAGAGACCATGGACATTTCATAAAAATGTAGGACTGTAGTGTTTGTAGGATTCCAATTCTCCATTCCTATTTTCCCCAAAACACAAAAGAAAAAGCACACTCAACACAACAGACACCCAGCCAACCAAAACAAAAAAATTGAAAATTCATTTAGAGAAAAACCCAAATCATAATCAAAACCAAACATTTCTTTTTGTTTATTCTCTCAAGAACAACAACAAGAGGAGGAAGAAGAAGAAGAAGTAGAGGAAAAGCATTTTATTTCCGGGCTTTTCCTTTCTGGGGATTTCATTTCCACAGCAACTTCACCAAATAATGCACCAGCATCACTGAAGCAACAAAATTATTGGAAGGAGCTTTTAGTGACAGTGGTGGAATTCATTTTATTTTATGAGCTGAAGAAGAAGAAGAAGAAAAAAATTTGATATATTAAAATGTGATCCGTAGCTGACACCAAAGATCAAGCAATGTTATCCAGCTTCAATTACCGATTTGGAATTACCACAGAGAGAGAGAGAGAGAGAGAGAGAGAGAGAGAGAGAGAGAGAGAGAGAGAGAGGAAATTAGGGATTTGGTTTGAAAAGTGGTAACAAAAAATTAAGACTTTATGAAAGGTCACAGTACGATGTATGAGGGGAGAAGGGGACTGTGATGGGTTGGAAAGGTTAGATGGGTAGGTGATATAGTGAGGCAAGGATAGTGGAGATAATTGTGAAGAGGTAGAATTCTATGTATTGAAAACATATGGGATAAAGATAAGGAAGGAGGAGATAGAGATATACCTGATAAGGAGACCGAAGGAAATGGAGACTGTATGCTGAGCCAAGGGGATGCGAGAGAACTAGGAGAAGTAGGAGTCTCATTAACTGAATTGTCTTTGAATGGAAAAGGATTTTGATTAAAAATAACTTGCCTAGCAACATAAATTCAATCAATTTCAATATTAAAATAGTCATAGCCAGCATGATAAGGACACTAAACACACAATTTGCTTTTAAATAAAAATTTAAATCTATTATACGGTCTAAGATATGGAAAAATAATATAACCAAATATTTTTATGTCCATGTATTTAGGGGCTGTATAATGTAATTTATGAAAAAGTGTAGTATTATTGAGAATGGGCGTAGGCATGGCATTGCACTCCTGAATGCATGAGACCAAAAGCGAAAAGGTACATGTGCATGAGCTAGTAAAGTGAGTCCAATATCCTATATGACGTATTTTGCATTCAAACAATCCATTTTGTTGATAAGTGTAGGGACAAGCTATGCGGTGTATAATACCTTGTTTATGGAAACATTTATGCAATTTTTGATATTCCCCACCCTAGTTAGAGTGAAATGCTTTAATGGAAGATTGCAATTGCCTTTGAACAAAAGCTTCAAATTCAAAAAACACAGTGAAAACTTCACTTTTATTCTTAAGAAAATAAATCTAGGTAAACAAGGTAAAATCATCACAAAACAAAATAAAATACCTCAAACTATTACAAGATGGAACTGGGGCTAGTCCCACACATCTAAGTGTATAATTTGAAAAGGAGTGTTAGACATATACTTGACAGATGCAAAAGGTAATTTGGCTAACTTTCCTAGACAATAGGATGAACATAAGGAAGAGATAGAAGACTTAAAGACTGGTAAATTATTGTTCTTTATGATTTGAGAAACAATGCATTGATGAGGATGTCCTAGATGAGCGTTCCATTCTTTAAGAGTAATATTTTTAGCTATGAAAGCCTGCTTGGGTAGGGAAGTGGGCATCACATACAGTCCATTTTCACTTTCGCCTTTTAACAATATGTCCTTAGTGACCTAATCTTTAATTAAGAAATGGTAAGGCCAAAATTCAAAAAAGTAATTATTGTTAAATATAAATTAATGAACAGAGAGCAGAGATTTAGTAATTGTTGGAAAATGAAGTACGTTATTAATTAAGAAAGGTTTATTTGAATATAGAGAATGAGAAAATGATGTACTAGAATTTGCAATAGGCAAGGATTCACCATTACCAATGACAACATGATTTGTACCATCATAAGGAGCTGGTGTTGATAGCACTTGAGAATTAAAGGTCATATGATAGGTGGTATTAGTGTCTGGATATGCCATAGATTATAAGAGACAGTCATATAACAAATAGGTAGGCCCCAAATGTTTGAGTTGGAATGACTGAGGTGGTGGTGGCCATGTAGGCCTGTGGAGCAGAATTATTTTCATTGGGTGCATAGCATTTACGGTAGCGGTCAGCTATGTGGTTTCTATACCTATAGATTTGGCATGGCCCTCTATTTTGGTGACCACCGTTGTGACTTCTATTGGGATGATAACCAAAATTGGCTGGGTACTACTGGAATAAAAATGATGATGGTATTATGGAAGTCGAAGCAGTTGGGGCGACCTTTCAAGTGGTAATGTGTACAAGAGGAGGTTCAAGCAAATTTTTTATTAGTATTTCATAGGCCAATAGCTGTCCATGGAGCTCTCGGAATGAAATTAGGGTGGGACGTTGATTCAAGGCAATTATAATGCTGTGATAATCAAATCTGAGGTTTCAATAAACAATAGCATTGAATTTAGAATTGGAAAGAGGTTTACCAACCGCAGACAATTCATCTGACAAAGATTTTACTTTTTGAATATACTGAGGTACAGTTAGGTTATTTTTCTTAAGCTCTTAGAGTTCTATGTGGAGTTACAATTGCTAGTTTTAAGATATATATCCAAATGCACTTTCAAGTGCTTGCCAAACAGTGAGTGAAGTAGTCATACCAATGACATAAGGAAAGACTTCCTCATATAGGGAAGAAAATATCCATGAAAGTAATAGTTGATCTTTCTGAAATCATTATGGAAAATCAGGGTTTGGAATGTTTTGAGTTAAGTTATTTAGTGAAGGTACCATTGAAGGTGGTGCAGGGAGTGAGCCATCAATGAAATTGGTTAGTTTGTGATAGTTAAGAAGAGGCTAAAATTGAGTTTTCCTTGTGAGATAATTTCTTATTGTTAATTTGATAGAAAGAGTGTGATTTGTAGCAATGGATGAAGGAAAGGAAGCTGAGGTAGGAATAGTTTATCTCTCTATTTATATCAAGCTTTGATACCATGTAAAGTTTGATGAAGAATGAAAATGAATTTTTGTATATCTTGTTTTGTGACAAGAAGGTACATCAGAGTATATATAAATGAGTACATGATGTATAATGATAGACATAGCTTAAATAAAGATGAGGCTTATGGGACAGTAGGACAAAACAGAAATAACAAATGGTTGTTATCTTATCAGGATTTATTGGTGTCCAATATTTATTCCTTAATTTGACAATACTAAATTCAGCGTAAATAATAAATAATACACAATGGCCAATTTAGTTAATAAATGAAATTTTTATTAAGAGAAAAAGTATAAGTACACTCAAGATATTTTCAACTAATTTTACATCCGCCATAAATTATTTTTCAAGGTTCGACATTTATATCATTTTAAAAGGTATATATTTAAAGTCTCTCTTTATAAATTGTTAAGAACCTCCAAGGAATAGAACCACGAACCCTAATGATTATGAACCCGTGAATTACTATCTTAGAAACCCAAGAACAAATTGAATTTCAGAAACCCAAGAATCGCTTAGATCAGATTGTAAGTTTGGTTGATCAAG
>CATIWK010326106.1:0-13804 GCA_949634005.1 Mallotus japonicus | reverse complement strand
CCTCCCCCTCTGTCCTAATGATGTGCTGACGGGCAGAGGACGAGAAGGGTACTGCGCGAGTCTCCACAAAAGACTGCAATTTGTCAGCAGCATGACCATTTTCTGATTTACCAATTGCTCACTGTTGTGCTTGTGCACGCCCCCACCCAGCTAACCGCCACCGCCACATTCCCTATTTTCTGACATTCTGTTCGCCCACGTGGCATGATCAAAGCCATCTATTTATTGTCACCTTTTCTCATCATAGTTCTCCAATCATCAACCACCACCACCACCACCACCACACTCCTTTCTTTTACTCTACCAAACTCACCCACCAGTAGCAAATAAAAACACACTGATAACAAGAAAGTAGAAGACGAATCAGAATAATTTGCATTGAAGAATATATATATTTTTTTCTTTTTTAAGTGAAGATAGAGAGGAGAGGCTTTATTTATATTTACATATATAGGCTTTTGTCCTTATCAAGAGACCAAAAAGGCATCACCACTTTGCTTACTTTTTTTTTTGCCCTTTTTGTCAGCCTTTTCTGTGCACATAATTCAGATCCCAAAAATTCTTTCATCTCCACTCCTCTCCTCTTCTTCTTTTTTCTACATTTTCCTTGAAATTGCTTCCATTGACAGCTTCTAGACTTGTTACCCTTTTTCACCCGTTACCTCAAAACTTCTTATTTAAGTCTCATTCTTGATAAAGTCCATTTCTTTTTGTCAATCTTGCGTACCCTTTTTCTCATTTTTGTTAAAGTTCATTTTTTTGAGTGTAAAAAAGGTTGAAGCTTGCATTTTTTTTTTGGAGCTAGTGATGCATTCAGATCAATATGGGCATGCTACATTTGCAGAGGGCAGGGAAACGAGGTACTCTAGTGCTACTAATGGAGCTGGTAGAGGGTATGTTGTTCATCAAGAAATGGGTATTCAAGACCAAGTTCAAGAGTTCTTGAAAGGAGCAGCTGAAATGAGTGTGCAATTTGCTAAAGGGTGCAGGGACATAGTGGTGCAGAGCCTAGGGGGAGAGAATTCTTTTATTGTTAGGAATTTTGGGAGAAGTTCTTACATAGGGAGGAAAGTCGGATATGGGTGTGACGTGATTTGTAACAAATTGAAGATGTTTAATGAGTACTTGCCTGAGGATAAGGATCCAGTTCATGCTTGGTCAGTGATATGTGTCGTGTTTGTTCTGGCTTTTGCAGGTAAAATTTTGATATTGATGTTTGATTTTGTTTTTCTTCTGCGTTTTTTTTTTTTTTGATATTTGGTTGGTGAAGATATGAAATGGATCATCTTGCTTTGTGGAACGATTTTATGAGTTCATTGATCTGTTATGCTTTCCTTATTTGCTTGCTGATAAGATTACATGATATGGGTTACTGGGTTCCTTGACATATTCTGTACTTTTCACTCCATTAGAATTTCGGTCTGTGGACAAGAGAAATTAGGAGAAGAGGTTATTTTCATTGAATTCGAAACAAATAAAATTTCTCTACGTTTGTATCGTTTGGATGGGTCATGCTTATATATCCAGAGCATCATTGTCAAGATAACTATTGGGTGTTATTTGCAGCAAGGTTTAGTTTGACTGTCTTGTTTACATGTGAGATAATTACTCTACAGTCTTATGATATAGTAGGACAAAATGTTTTATTTCTGCAGTTTTGTTCAAGACTCTTACCTTTTCTTTATGCAGTTTGCAGCATGTCACTAGTTAGTATCGTGAACCTTTGCAAATCTGCTACCGGCTTGTCATACAGCTATAGCATAGTATATCTGAATGATCCATCTAAGAGTCAGAAAGAAGACATTGAACTATTGCGCTCCTTTGAACTTGTGCACAAATCATTTTTGACCTTTGCTTGACTTCTAAGCTTCTGATTTAATGTACATGTGAATGGATTTAGCGGAAATTCATGTAGGCAGGAAAACATAATTTGCCAAATCACACATTTGCCATTTCGTGTTATGGAAATTTGGAGTGTACAGATAGCTTATAGAGAGGCAAGAGATGTAACATTGCTACAGGGTGAAGGTAAATAGTGCCCTTCTAACAGAGATGATTCCATTCTGAAAGAAATCTGATAGAAGGCATCTTATTTTCAACTTCTATCCCTTTGCTCTGACTTGAGTTTTGACCAATTATACGAACAAATGATTTGTAAAATTGACTATTTTATCCAGGTGTTTTGCTCAAACGAATCATTGTCAACTGAGTATTTTCACCTTAGCAAAATTTGGAACAACTGTCATTTATTGCTTTTTTTTTTTTTTGTGAGTCAAATAAATAGGAAAAGTGAATGTTAAGAATTCATTTCACTCTCTGTTTGCTTTAATTTCCACTGAATAACTTTGTTGCTTTTTTCCCCAGCATAGCTGTTTGAATCGTGCTGATGTGGTTTAGTAATCTGCAGTCTTGAATATAAGTACTGAACGTGATACCTCTGCTACTTTGATAAAGAAGGTCTTTATACATCCTCCTAGTGCCGATCGCATATTGCTTCCAGACGGTAGATACATGGCATACAGGGAGCGAGGTGTACCAGCTAAGAGAGCTAGATTTTCAATGATAGCCCCACATACTTTTCTTTCCTCTCGGCTTGGAGGTTGGTTAATCTCTGTTAATAGTGTCTGTCATAGAGGACTGTAAATTGTGCATATTTGGTATTTCTTAGTTCCCAATCTTTCATATTTTTTCTAATTTTTCTGAAAATCCTTTAGGAATACCTGGACTCAAGGCTTCACTCTTGGAAGAGTTTGGCATATACTTGTTAACGTATGACCTTCCTGGTTTTGGAGAGAGTGATGCTCATCCAAACAGAAACCTCGAGTCATCAGCATTAGATATGTTATTCCTAGTGCGCACTCTGGGTATTAAGGACAAGTTCTGGGTAGTGGGATACTCAAGTGGGAGCCTTCATGCTTGGGCGGCACTTAGATACATTCCTGATAAACTTGCAGGTGGAAGTGTCTTCTCATTTCTATTATTTGCTTTTATGTGTTATCTGTCTATATATACCTTATGAAAATGTCCTCTAAATTGATTTAGCTTAGTTAGCAGTATGAACTGGTTGTATCTCTAGTGAATGGAAATGTTTCCTTTAGAGAAGAGACAAAATGAAATTCCATCTTAGTGAAAAGTAGGCTATTCTTCATGTTATCTCAAATATAATTTCTTCAAATTTTTTGTTCACAAGTTTTATGGATCTTCTGGTGCTTTAGAAAGAGGAAAAGAGTCCTGTAGAAAAAGTAGGCTATTCTTCATGTTATCTCAAATATAATTTATTCAAATTTTTTGTTCACAGGTTTTATGGATCTTCTGGTGCTTTAGAAAGAGGAAAAGAGTCCTGTAGACTAAGTCTAGTTAAAAGCTTTCAAACTATGATTCAAATATATATATATACATATACACACACACACACACACACACACATGGAAAATTTAATTGAAATCAAATGATGGATATGCGCTCTATGTTGGCTCCCTCTGATGGAGCATGATAGCCAATTTCATTGTGCTGTTAATCCTGAGTTACAGCTTTGGTCGTGATTCTCATGCACTGAACTTTAGAGTGGAGATACAATAATGTGTGTCCATTCTTGTGCAATGTATTTGATAGTACAAGTCTGCCAGTCACCTTACTCGTTCTGTTTTGATGTTGTTTCAGTGTTGTCATTTGCTTGGATGAATAAGAAATATCAAATATCACATTCTGCTGGTTTGCTGACAGAAACAATTTTACCTGACCTGCCATGGCTCACTTGCAGGTGCTACCATGCTTGCTCCAATGGTCAATCCATATGATTCGCTGATGACCAAGGATGAGAGACGTGGAGTCTGGGAGAAGTGGACAGGGAAAAGGAAATTTATGTACTTTTTAGCTCGGAGGTTTCCCATGTTTCTTTCCTATTTCTACCATCGGAGCTTCCTGTCTGGAAAGCATGATAAGATAGACACTTGGCTCTCATTGTCGCTGGGAAAGAGGGTGAGTGGATTCTATGATCAATACCTGCACAGGGTTACACCAATAGCTTTTTTTTTTTTTCATCTTATGTCTTTCCGTGTTTTTATCCCATTTACTGGGAGAAATTCTAGATCTAGAACACAGCCTTTCATTTTCAAGATACTGAAAGAAAACTAATGATTGAGCAATGTGTTTTGCTTGCATCTATGCCATTCTGGAAAAAAATTTGTATATCCTCGTGTCGCACAGGATTGATATATGAAAAATAAAAGAAATGACATGCAGTTCTACTGAATCATTTGAATGAAAATGATTCTTAACTTATATATGTCCACATCCATATGAAGAGCACCCGTTCAGCAATTACATGCAACCAGTTCAGATTTTCTATGTTTATCGAAGTCCAAAAAAGCAAGAAAAAATGATAAAATATGTATCATTTAGTTTCCAGCATCATATAAGCAGACTTCTTGTTGAAGATATTGTTTGTCTTTCTAGGATAAAGCTCTGATTGAGGATCCAATTTATGAAGAATTTTGGCAAAGAGATGTGGAAGAGTCAATCCGACAAGGAAATGCAAAACCTTTCATTGAGGAAGCTGTTCTGCAAGTCTCCAATTGGGGTTTCAGCCTTGCAGACATCAAATTGCAGAAGAAAAGACAGGGGAAAGGTGTACTCAATTGGCTCAAATCTGTACTTGTTGGATTTGAAGAGGAATATACAGGTTACTTTGGCCCCATACATATTTGGCAGGTAAGTGACAAACCAACATTGTTGTCCTTTTCTTCTTTTGGTTGCTTCAACTTCAAGCATTGTTTCTGTGGCACTTCGATTTCTTGAAGTTTCCTACTGTTGTCTTATAGTGGTGCACTACTCATTTCCTAGGAGTCCTCAGTCTGTCCTGCAATACATGTTTTGGCTGTGTTCACTTCTTCCCCTTAATGCCATGGTCACTTGCTAACCGTACAATGAATTACTTATAAACAGATTGGGGGAATATTAGCTTCTTCTGATATTTCATATGATAAAAACTTTCATAATCACTCTAAATTCAAAAGCAAGAGTTTCTATTAGCAATGTGAAGGTGATCACAATCTTCAAAAAAAAAAAAAAAAAAAAGTGGCGATACTTGTCTGTTCTTTCTTTGTGACCGTAAAGTTTAGAACCAAGTTTTAAGCTAGGTGACGCTTAAGCTTTGACTTAGGTGATTAAGGGAGTGGTTTTGATTATTTGATTACCAAGCAAATGCTTCAAGCTGCGTATCAAATTTATAGAGCTCTGGATATGTACATGTTTCTCATTTTCAGTGGTATGTGATTATAATAAATATTCGTAATTAGAATAACTAATTTTTTATTGATATTCTTAGAGATTTTGCATTGTTGTGCAGGGAATGGATGATAAGGTTGTTCCACCATTGATGACTGATTTTGTTCATCGAGTTCTACCAGGTGCTGCAGTGCATAAGCTTCCATATGAGGGCCATTTCACATATGTCTATTTTTGTGATGAATGCCATCGACAGATATTCACTACACTTTTTGGGACCCCGCAAGGTCCACTTAGCAATACATTGGAAGTAGAACAAACTCCATATGCAGATGATGTGAAGGTTCAGGATGTAGATGATGACAACGAGCAATTGGCAAGTGCAAACGAACTACAGTTAGATCAAGAGAAACAGGTACATAAAACACTAATAGAGGTTGATGTTAAAGATCAGGAAGAGGTAATCCATACCACAGACTAAGTTATCAGGAAGAGGTAATCCATACCAAAGACTAAATTAAACATTGTCAGTTATAATCTAGAAACTTACCAATGTATATAGCATAGGTTTGCCATGATACTCATGGGGTTAAAGAAATCCCCAAATCATTATGTTTTGAGTTGTTTTGTTTTGTGTTCTGAATCATTTTAGGAAGTTGAAATAGGTGCACCGGGAAGGATTTGGGGTATTGACTAGCAACAGAAGCAAACTTACAGCTAAGTAAAGTGCTCTTATTTGGGAGTGTTTCTGCTACGTTAGCTTGGAAACTCATACTACATATAAATCTTTCTTTTCAAATAATTCTTTAAACCCATTTGTCTAAATTGTATTTATTCATAAACCTTGCAAAGAAAACAACATTGACAGAGTTGGAAGAGTATGGAAGTAGTGTTTGAAATGGTAGATCCTATTTAGCATGTGCCTGTGCGCTACCATTTCCAAAATAACTCTCAATATGCATAGGGTGGTTTTGTTGCTCTTCTGATATTTCAAAAATTTGTATAGCCATGTTTGAGGTGGTGGTTAAAAGCTTGAGGCAATTGGATAAAACTAGAATTTAGAATAAAGCACAGGCCCTTTTGGATTCTTGTAAATGATTCAATGTTCCACCGGTGACCAAAATGATCTGCTGGTTTAATTTCTTCTAAGAGCTATGATTGGACTATTTAAGCATTAAGCAACAAAACCTTGTAAAATATCATCAATGAGCTGCCGATTACCTTTTTGCTTATGCAAATCCTGTTTTCTAGTATGTTGTTATTGGATTTCATTTTCAGATCAGCTCAACTTTGGAACAGTACAGTAATAATATTGTCTGCTTGTGTTTGTATTGGTATTGTTCTTCTGTAGCTGAGATTGTTAGTTGGGGTGTGCAAGCCTTTCAAATTAACCGAACCGAAAATCGAACTGGCCCAATTCGGTTTTGGTTTGATTTTTTACTAAAAAAATTCGGTTAACCACATTAATCGAATTTTAATATTTTTTTATTTTTAAATATTATAATAATGTAATAAAAAAAATTAAAAATAATTGATATTTTTAAAAATTTATGTTATTTCAGTCTGTTCGGTTTTCATTTTAAAAAATTCGATTATTTTGGCTCAGTTCAGTTTTCTGATTTGATTCGGTTCGATTCTGGTTCAGTTCGATTCAGTTAATTCGGTTCGGTTAAAAAATAGCCCAAAACAGACCGAACTGACCTAACGCACACCCCTACTCGTTAGATTAATAATTTAATCTGCTTGCATGAAGCTGCAAAGACCACTCATAGAGCTCAAGCTGTTGCATCATTTCCCGCCAAACGGCTGGCATGCTTTTGTTCCTTGCACCACCTCCTTCAAAAAGTGGCTGCCGAGATTTAGGAAAAACTATTCATTACATCCTATGGGTTTTGTATATCCTATAATCTTACAGACCAAAATCAACGAATGTATATGCTTTTATAATAATAATAATACTAACAATAAATTTTGGTAAATTTTGTTTAAATCTGAATTTTAATTCTTAAAAATAAAAATCAAATTGAACTGAAATAGTCAGATTATTATATAACTGATGTATTTGAATTCCTGATTATGATAAATTCCAAGTGTGTTAGTTATACATGTAATGTAATTAAAAACCTCCAGATTCGGAAGCTCCCAATACCGTCAAAACTCATCACTGCCCACCAATTCCAATTGACTTCACTCGATCATTCACTTGGATAACACATGGCTTCTTAAAAAAATTTCTATTTACATATTATGTCATTAAATTAGTACATTTTAGACAAATTTAAATATTAAAATTATACAAATATAAGTTAAAATGTCAAATTAATAAAATAAACCAAGTAATTACAAAATGTGGTATACCATTTTTTTTAACAACTATTTTTTTTAAATATTTATTAGTACAAGTAATAACGAGAAAACAAATGTTTGAAAGATTGGGGTAAATATATTATTAAAGAAAATAGAAAACTTGGAATTTTGTATTGGGAGTTCATCCAGAAGACACCTATATGCTATGCACTGTGTCAATTTCATACCAATCCACAAACCATAATCTTTAACAAATTTCACATACCGAGGCAGGCACATAATTCAAAAATCTACCATCATATCCCTATCTCTTTATCAACAACAATTGCGTCAACATTTCCTTCTTTCTTTCTTTTTTTTTTTCATCAATGTTACATACGTGATCCATGCACTTCCATACCGATAACTCTCTATGCTTCTATCTACATTACTTGCATCCTTTATATAACCTCAACCTTCTCTACCACCTTTCATGCCTTAAAATAATAAACCAATACAAGTACCAACAAAAAACAGAACACAAAAAATGAATTATGGTAGTTACGATCACTATGCACCCACCAAGAAGACAGGTGCTGGTGCAGGCTACGATGTTCCGGAAGGAGTAGACATTCGAGGCCGGTACGATGAAGAGTTTGCTAAGACTATTCTTACAAGGGATGCCTTGCAATTCGTTGCTGATTTGCAACGAGAGTTTAGAAACCACATCAAGTATGCAATGGAGTGTCGCAAGGAGGCCAAGAGAAGATACAATGATGGAGCATTACCAGGGTTTGATCCTGCTACTAAGTATATAAGGGAAGGGAACTGGACTTGTGCACCTGTTCCTCCTGCTATTGCTGACCGAAAGGTCGAAATTACAGGCCCTGTTGAGAGGAAAATGATCATCAATGCACTCAACTCTGGAGCTAAAGTTTTCATGGTCAGTATAATAATTTATTACCATATTGCCAGTCATGCTTGATTGAAGTTATCTGTTATCAATAGGGTGTAGCTTGGTTTGACAATTTATTACATAAATTTAACTGATGATTTGTATAGTCTGATTTTGAAGATGCACTATCACCAAGCTGGGAGAATCTGATGTTTGGACAAGTAAATTTGAGGGATGCTGTCAATGGGACTATAAGCTTCCATGACAAGGCCAGGAACAGGGTTTACAAGCTCAATGATCAGATAGCTAAGCTGTTTGTTCGACCGCGTGGTTGGCATCTACCTGAGGCTCACATTTTTATTGATGGTGAGCCTGCAACTGGTTGTCTTGTGGATTTTGGCCTCTATTTTTACCATAACTACGCAGCCTTCCGTCAAAACCAAGGTGCTGGCTATGGTCCTTTCTTCTATCTCCCTAAAATGGAGCATTCAAGGTAATTGATTAAGCTTCTTGCCTGAAACAATTAGTTCATCATTTCTGCAATTTTAACCTGATTGATGCCATTCGCAGAGAAGCTAAGATATGGAACAATGTATTCGAGAAGGCGGAGAAGATGGTAGGAATTGAAAGAGGAAGCATTAGAGCTACTGTTCTTATTGAAACACTTCCAGCTGTCTTTCAAATGAATGAAATCTTGTATGAACTGAGGGATCACTCTGTTGGCTTAAATTGTGGAAGATGGGACTATATCTTCAGCTATGTCAAGACATTCCAGGCTCACCCTGACCGCCTGCTGCCAGACAGGGTACAGGTTGGCATGGCTCAGCACTTCATGAAGAGTTACTCTGATCTCCTCATCTGGACTTGCCATAGACGTGGTGTTCATGCCATGGGAGGCATGGTATGGTTTCTTTGATCCTGTAAATCATATATATGTGCATTTTTTTTTGTGTAATTACCTCTGGTATTCGGTAGTCACAAGAGTTCTAATTAATCTGGATCGAGTGAGCAGACCCTATAAGGCATTAGAAAATATTTTTTCCATATACAAGGCTCGAATTCAAAATCATGCAAAGGAATCCAAGCTTCTTGTCATTTGGACCAAAACATGTTGGTGTATATATATTTATATGCATTTAACCATTGCTATTCCACCAATGAGATTAGGCTGATCGTCAGAGAAATTTTCATACCGCCATCAGTTCCACTGGCATCAATTCATGCAATTAAAGAGCTAAATTTTTTAATTCTTGAACAGGCAGCTCAAATTCCAATCAGAGATGATCCGAAAGCAAATGAGGCAGCACTAGAACTAGTGAGAAAGGACAAGCTGAGAGAGGCGAAAGCAGGGCATGATGGAACATGGGCTGCACACCCTGGACTAATCCCAGCTTGCATGGAAGTGTTCACAAACAGCATAGGAAATGCCCCACACCAAATTCAATCAATGAAGCGAGACGATGCTGCTTTTATAACAGAGGAAGACCTTATACAAAGGCCGCGAGGAGCGCGCACACTCGAAGGTCTACGCCTAAACACTCGTGTAGGAATTCAGTACTTGGCGGCATGGCTAACAGGAACAGGGTCAGTGCCACTTCACAACCTGATGGAAGATGCTGCAACAGCTGAGATTAGCAGAGTTCAGAATTGGCAATGGCTGAAGTATGGAGTAGAGTTGGACGGAGATGGGTTAGGAGTGAAAGTGACATCCGAGCTGTTCGGAAGAGTTGTCGAAGACGAGATGGCTAGGATTGAATCAGAAGTGGGAAAAGAAAAGTTCAAGAAAGGAATGTACAAGGAAGCTTGCAAAATGTTCATAAAGCAATGCACTGCACCAACTCTAGATGATTTTATCACCTTAAATGCCTATAACAACATTGTCATCCACTATCCTAAGGGATCATCGAGGCTCTGAACAAGCTTTGTTGTCGCCTTCTGTTGACATTTTCTAGCACTGTTCTGTTTGTGTTTTATGCAGTAATAATATTGTGATACTGAATAATAATCCTGCATCATTGTGGTGGTGTCGTTTCGATTCAGAGTTTGGTAAATAAAAGAATTTCATGTAGCTACCTGGCTCTCATTGTTGCCAGCTAGCTAGGAAAGAGGGTGACTGGATTCTACCATCAATACCTGATGTGGGTTACAACAATTCTTGAAGGATCATGGAGGAAAATTTGCAACCAAGTGCATTGTTTTTATTTGAGAATGTTTATGCTATGTTAGTTTGGAAACTCATATTACATATGAATGTTTCTCTTTCTATTAATCAATCTTTGTACCAAATTTTCATTTTGGTCTAAATTGTACTCATTGTTCCTTTCGCATTGTATTTGGAGGTCAAAAAAATTTAAGTACATACTCTTTTAAAAAAGTAGGTTTAAAGGATTATAAAATAAAAACAATTTTAAAATGTTATTAGAATAAAATTATAATTTTTATTGAATTATATTATAAATTTATAATTTATTCGGTAACTAAATTATTTAAAATTTTTAATGAATAATTTTAATCTATAACTTATATATTTTTAAAAATTTTCTTTATACTTATTAGTACTACGGAAATTATAAAAAGTATTCAAGTTCAGTTTGATAATAAAATAAACTGAATTTAAGTTAACCAAAATTCAACTCAACTCGCACTTTTACGCCTTCATTGACAGATTCAGAAGAGTATGAAAGTGATGTTTGAATTAGTATTTAGACATAAAGCATAAAAAAAGATCAAGGACTATTCTTCTTGAAACAAGGACTCAGTTACCCAAGGAGTGCCATTTCTTCTATCAACTTGCCTATCACGGGTCATTCCTGGTGCACTTGCTACCCTTTAGAACACTTTCTCTAATATCCTGCCAACATGGAGTAGTCTCCTTCATCATTGATTGCTGCTGAAACAAGGAGTTGAATATTGATCGTGTCAAGGACAATACCTGAGGTTGCGACAATTCCACAGTAGATTACTCATTGAGCGTTGGTGGTGGCTATAGCGGCAACGAGGTTATGCCACAGGTGGTAAGCCGCTTGCAGTGGATGAGGACCAGAAGCTTTTCTTGCTTAGCATTTTTAGCTGCCAAAGTAATGGTGCAACTTTTGGGTTCCAAAGTGATAAGTTGGCCATGGGCTAAACTTGAGTTGTAAATTTTTTTTTTGTCTTCACTACAGTATCGGAGTTTATTAAACTCTAATTAATTCGGTTCGATTTGAATATGACTATAAGGGTAGTAAAAAATTTTTAACAATTAATTCAACGCGGCTGCATACACCAAAACTCGAATCCGAAACTTTGTTTAAGTAGGAACAATCCCTACAAAGTTGATTTTAACGATTATTGGTTTTGAGTTGTAAATTTTCACATCATTTTGTTATCAACAATCTTTAAAATTATCGATAAAAACTGTTTTATGGTGCATATAGTTATTTTAAATTAGTTGTAGGAGGATTTTTTATTATTTTTGTCCTTATTGAATTATTTTTGTGATCATATTTAAATAAACTGAATTGAATTAATTAGAATTTGATAAACCCTTAATACTATAATTTAAAAGATAAAAATATTGCATTGGTTGTGATAAAGGACTGTGGGGATGAAGAGTTGAAATTTGCTTGTGACTGAACATTCAATGCATAATAATTATGATACAATTACAAAAAAAATTTATTTAAACTAACGTTAAAGAATGTATATGGATAAACTTTATATGCATATAGGTCTTAAATTTACATCTCTATGATTTGTTTTTATTTATACACTTAATATTTTTTCTTGGATACTAACAATAGAAATGAATCTTACATTTATTTAAAAATCAGTGGGAAGCAAATCATGAAACAAAGCTCTTATTATTTTGGAATAAAAATACATTTTTGGAACTAATATAAGTCAATAACCAATATACATATATCACCAATGTCTTTTATATTTATACTTCTAAGAAATTTAAATTGTTTCAAATTATAAATCTAGTTTTTTTTCCCTAAACTATTAAAATTTATGAAATTCAGATTAATTTAAAATAAGGTCATAAAAATAGTAAAAATTTTCCAATATATATATACACACACATTAAACCAAAAATTTAACAAATATTCCTCTTCATAATTCAACATTTACTCCCGAAGGCTTATTTTTCAAATTATTAAAATTCATAATATTTTTCTATAAAAATATTAAAGAATTTATTTTTATTAAAACACACATGTTTTATTTATAATAAAACACTCCAATTCTATCATATTTAAAACATTACTTATCATTTTCATAAAAAATTATGTTTTTTATTTTAACTTAAACATCCTCTTTTATTCAAATAAAAACACTTTTCTTTTTTTAATCTAAAAAGTAAAAAAATATGTAATTTCTCACTCATTTTTCTATATTTATTTTATTTTATTTATTCAATAATTAAAAATAATATTAAAAATGACAAGTGCTCACACTTACATTTAAAATATTTATATTATTCACAGTCCGCTCAAAAGTACTGATTCACAACTAGTTTATAGTATAAATATAATATCATCTCATTTTTATTAATTAAGTATAAAATCCTTAAAATATATATTATAAATTTTACTATTTTGAATATAATATAGTTAAAAGGAAAAATGGTCTCATTTATTTTGCACTTTTTTTACTATTTTACTTTTATGAGTTGGGATTTTTTTATATTTTTATTTTGCACTTTTTTTCATATATTAAAAATGAAAAAAAAATAGTATTGCAATTTGATATTATGTAAATAGGTGAAAGAAAACTATAAAAGGTAATATTGCCCAATAATTATTAGCATTAACTAATAGAGAATTGTTTTTATTATTTTGTTTTATTTAAGTATGTTTAACTAATAAAAAAAATATTTTCATTTAAATAATATTTTAAGTTTAAATTGTGTTATATACATTTATGTTAAATTAATTGTGAAAATTTTTTTTTTATCACTCTTATAGTTCTATTTTGAGTGAAACGAAATTAATGAATATTGCTCATTTGAAAAAAAAAAAAATTCTTGAAAGCATTTAATATTTTCAAATAATATAATATTTTAAAATCAATAATTAAATAATTTTAATAATTTCAGAACTACAAATTAAGCAAATATAAAAATGAGAATTTATTATTTTTTAAGAGTAAATATTATTTGCATTATGCATAGTAATAATAATTATTGAATAAATAAAATAAAATAAATGTAGAAAATAGGTGAAAAATTACATATTTTTTACTTTTTAGGTTAAAAAAGAAAAGTGTTTTTATTTGAATAAAAAAGAATGTTTCAGTTAAAATAAAAAATATAGGGTTAAATGTAAATGTGGTCACCCAACTTTGCACTTATTGAAATTTGGGTACTAAACTTCAATTTGTTTCTTTAAAGTCACCTAACTTTGATTTTGTTTA
>CATIWK010326030.1:0-56646 GCA_949634005.1 Mallotus japonicus | reverse complement strand
TAAATTCTCTTAAAATCATTCTACTATAAAAATATTTTTCTTCTAATTAAATACTACTAAAATAAAGTAAAGGCATTTGGTATTTCAAGTTTAGTTCTATAACAAACTAAACAATTTAATCTTAATTCTACAACAATATATATTATATTTAAAAATTTGTAATTTTCACTAATAAACAATAGTATTTGGTACGTGAATAAAATTTTTTAAACTTATAATATTAAATAAATTATTAAACATATTTTTTTGATATTACTATTATTATTATAAAAATAATAGGTATTTATTTATATAAAAATTTAATATTAGCTTAATATAGTTATAACTCATTAAAATTTTGAAAATTTTTTTATTTAAATAATTATATGATATTTCTTCAAATATTTTTTATAATTAATATTTTTCTCAACTTTAGAACTAATTTTATATAAAAAAATATTATAACCAAAATTATTTTTTTAATAAAAAATTTTAAAGATAACAAAAATTTATATTTTTTTATATAACAATTTAGTATGACTATATCATTAAACTTATAATTAATTACAACTTTAATAAAAAAAATTTTCTAAACAATGATAGTTTATTTCTTCAATTTCTTTAATATTCATACTTTTATTCACTCAAAAAGTAATTTAATGTATTTTTTAATTTCAACTAATAAATAAATGATAAAGATTAATTAATTTAATTTTAAATTTTTTATTAAATTTTATAAAAATGTCTAAATATGATAATTATACTGCTTTTCTTACAAGAATACCATTTTTAAACAAATTATATGCTCTATTTTTTAAAATATAATTACAGACACAAGATAAATAAATTTTTTTAATTAATTTAATTTTAATTATTTATGTAATTAAATTAAATTTAATAAGTTTTTAAAAATAGTAAGAGCATTATTTTATTTATATGTCAATCTAATTTTTCAATCTTGATAGTGTTACATTATAATATAGTGATTTATTAAATTTTAACAAATTTTCTATTTAAATAATTATATAACACTCTTTCAATATTTTTATCTAAATAATAATCCAATTTTACAAATTTAATGGAATTATAATATAGTAATTTATTACATTTTTTATAAATTTTTTATTTAACCACAACAATCTTTCAACATTTTTTACGTTAATATATATTTTCATTATTAAATATTTTATAAAATTTATTAATTTTGATTTTAAGTATTTATTTATTAAATTTATTTTAGTAAAAATTATAAAATTATGTTATTTAATTTGATTTATATATTAGATTAAATATAAATAGGCCTAATTAAAATATAAAAATATATATATTTGCCTAATTAAATATAAAAATATATATTTTTAACAAAATTACTGCTAAAATTTTAATTAATTTAATTTTTGTTAGAGATAAAATAGTAGCTAACTTAATTAAAATATAAAACATACCTTCAATTAAATTACAATTACATTTTAATTAATATAATTTTAGTACATTTAAAATAGAAGTTAAACTAATTAGAATAGAAAATATACTTTCAATTAAATTAGAATTGCATTTTATTTTATTTTATTCAATTCAATTTTTTTAATAAATGATTAAATTATCTAATTTTATATAATAATGAGTGAAGATTATTTTTATTGTAATTTTAACTATCCCTCTTCGTGTGTGTGTGTATATATATATATATATAACAAATTTTAATTTAAATTAAATATTTTTACATGCTAATTATTTGGAACTACAGTTTTCAAAATTTAAAACTGAAAAATAAAAATTCAGTATATATATATACCTCTAAACTTTATTAGTTTAGCCTACAACACATCTCAAATTTTCATTTTTATTTATCTCAATTAGTAGCATCTATTTTGAACTTATTAGACTTCTAGTACAAATAAAATTAGCGTGTGAAAAACACTTTTACTAAAAGGGTGTTTGGATTAGCTGTTCACTTCCAAACAGTTAAAATAATGGTGTTTGGTTAACTTTTTAAATTGTTAGCTGGTAGCTGTTAGAATGCTAAACAACTCCAGTTCACATCAACTTCAATTTGAAGCTTTTCACTACAAGCTACCATTTTAAAAAATAAATTTACTATCTTATCCTTATTAACTTTAATTAAATAACCTTAATTTAATAAAAAAAAGTTATTATAAAATTATTAAAAACATCTACACAAATAAAAATATTAAGTCTTATATTAATAATAATTTCAAAGCTCATCAATTCTAATACTAATAACAACATATATTAGTATTTTATTTAATATTTAGTACCAAAAATTTAATAAAAATAAAAATTACCTTAATATTTATAATTGTAAGTGTAAATAATATTTATTTTTACATCATATGTATTATTGTTAAAATTTATATTAATAAAACACACACTAATATATAATTTATTATTTAGAACATATATATCCTTGAGAAAGAGTTTCTTAAAGAAGGTGGCAAAGAAGGGGAGATAATGTTAGATGAGGAGTCATCTAAGGAAGTCTAACACATTAATCAAATTAACATTGATCAACCTGAAGAGCCTATTCCAATCGAGAATGTCATCACACCAACTCCTAGATGGTCAAGTGGGGTATCTCGTCCTTTGGAGAGATACGGTTTTCTGTATGACATGCATGGATTGTATATTCATGAAGAAAGCATTCATATTGATGATCCTACTATGAACAGGCTTTATATGATAAAGATTCTTTTAAGATGACTTGAGGCAGTGAGAACCAAAATGGATTCCATGTATGCAAACTAAGTCTGGACACATATTGATTCCTGAATGTAGAGTACCTATTAGGTGTAAATGGATCTTAAAGAGAAAGATTGATGCAGACGAGAAGGTTGAGACCTATAAAGCTAAGCTTGTAGTAAAAGGGATTCACCAAGGTAAAGGGTTGATCATATGGAGACCTTTTCGCTAGTAGCCATGCTTAAATCCATTTAGATTATTTTTGCTATAGTTGCACACTATTATTATGAGGTTTGGCAGATGAATTTCAAGACCGCCTTTCTTAACGGTCATGTTGAGAAAGACATTTTCATGAGCAACCTAAAGATTTTGAATATGAGGTTAGCATAAAAGTGTGCAAGCATAATAGATTAATCTATAGTCTAAAGCAGACTTAGTTGGAATCATCATTTTGATGAGGCTATTCATCCTCATGGTTTCATCAAGAATGAGGATAAGCCAAGTGTTTATAAGAAACATAGTGGGAGCCAACTCACTTTCCTAGTCTTATATGATAATGATATTCTAATGATTGGGAATATGTCAGTATGATGACCTTTGTGAAAGTATAGCTACTTAAAACCGACCTTTGTGAAAGTATAGCTACTTAAAACCTTGTCAATGAAAGACTTAAGGGAGGCTATTTATATTCTCGGATTCAAGTTTATAGAGATAGATCGAAAAGAATGATAGATTTATCGTAAAGGCTTTACTTGGAAAAGGTGTTGAAAAGGTTCAACATACTTGATTCCAACAAGGGATTGTTACCTTTTAGGCATGGTATCAACCTATCCAATGAGATGTTGCCCAAAACACCTGAGGAAATGGCAGAGACGGGCAAGGTTCCTCATGCTTCGGCTATAGGAAGCCTAATGTATGTTATGTTATGTACTAAATTGGATATTGCTTATGCTATTAGTGTGACTAGCAGGTTTCAATCCAACCCAAGCTTAAAGCATTAGGTGACAATTAAAGCTATCTTTAAGTATTTGAAAATGAATAAGGATTTAGTCGTGACTCGTGGAGGAGGTGACTGGTAGCTTGTAGGTTTCATAGATTCTGACTTCTAGTCAGATGTGGATGATAGAAAGTCTATCTCCTAGTTTATCTTTACCGTTAATAGAGGTGCAATGAGTTGGCAATTCTAAGTCATAATTGATTCCACTACAGACACTACAAAAAAATGGATTTTAACTAGAGTAAATATTGTCATTAAAAATTCAATTTCTCTCGTTAAAGATTTATAATGACAGAAAAATTCCCGTCGTGGCCTGTCGTTACAACTTCTCCCATTAAAATTAAATAGCTGTAGGAAGAAAATTCCCATTTTCATAAAATTGGTGACATATGGAAATCCCATCGTTAAAAATAACATATAACTATAAAAGTTCTCGTCGTTAAAATTAGACACTTTCATTTTTAAAACATCACATTAACTATAAAAATTCTCCTTATTCTAACTATTTTTCATTAAAAATTATTACAAAAATTTTAATTATGATATTAATGCATTTTAAACATTACAAATACATAAAAAAAATAACATAATTATAATAACTAAAAAAATTCTCACTATTATTATTCAATACAGGAATATATAGTACATTAATATGATAATGTACATAACAGTCATCCAAAAACATAAAAAAAAATGCTAAATTACATAGCATCCTTAATCATTAAAAAGACAAAAAGGAAAAAAGAAAAAACTAGTGGATAGTGTCTATCTATTATCATATTGTTACCAACATATTTCCAAGAAGGTTAAGTCCAAGAAGTTACTTTACACAATAAGAAACTGTAAAATGTGAATCTAAGAAGGTGGAGGATGTTGCAAAGAGTTACAATCAATCCAATTTAAGTTGTGATTTTAAGAAGCTGGATCAAATAGCAAAATATTGTGCTAATAGCAACTCATTTTTGCCAAAGGGATTTGGATATAGCAAAATCACTGAAAATGTGATTGTAAATCCTCATTTTGATCCCAAAAGGATGGATCCATAACTAAGGCTTATAGGAAATGCCAGTAATAATAATCATCCAGGTCTAATCCATTGGCACTTTCAATTACTCAATTCCAAATAACTTTACCACCACTGGGTGCAAATGCCAAGATGAACCACATCCTCAACACTAGTAGTAGTTGTCATAGCAATAGCTTCGAAAGCACCTTAAGTATTTACCTTATTGTTTAGAGGAACTAATGTTGCAAAGAAGGTTAAGTCCAAGAAATCAAATAATCTGATTAAGATCATAAATAGAAGCTCTTAGCAACAGAATAAAAAATACGTCCAATAAATAACTTAATGTGTCTATCATAACTCTTATATAAAGACTTATAGCTTTTGCATAATTTAAAAAATATATGCTAATTCATGGTACACTTGCCAAATAATATACACAAAATTCTCAATTTTATGGATGGTAATAATTTCCACTTAATGGTCAATAAGTACAAAATACTAGATAGCTTTGAAGTGCTGAATAAAAGAATAAATAAAATGAAAAGAATAACTAAAATAAAGAATGAAGTACTTGCCTAATGCAACCAATGGGTTACAACGCTGTTCTAAGAAAGTGTTAAGAATGTCATTGATAGTCTTTTATGATAAACTTTTGAATACAGGATCAGTTCTATTAAGAAGCTCAATTAGAATAAGTTCATCGGCAGAACAAAGTGCTTCCATATTTGTAGAGTCAAAGAACTAGCCTACAAATCATTTAAAGAATTGAAAAATATTATTATAAGATCAAAATTTTCGGTCTCGTGAGGCTAAAGCATTCAAACAATTGGCTGCAAGTCTAATGGTTGTATCTTTATGTACACTATTTAAGTCATATACATAAGTTCTTACACTATAATATTCATAGATGAATAGCACATGTATTTGCTTAAATTGTTCAAAAGTGCAAACATATATATATGCCTACTTATAACTGAATTGACATAAAAGAAAAAGGAAAGGAAACATATATTTTAATCACAAAGGCCAAATTGAGTGAAAATAATTTGAAGGTCCTCCATACCCTTATCTTTCCATCCTCCATTTCTTGGACTTCACATGCATTTTCTCCCTAAATCATATATAAATTAAATTTCATAAAGATCTAATTAACAAGTAATTAATAATGACGTCAAGCATTACTACTCTTCCCTTTTTTTTTTTTTCCAATATACCCATTTAAGTTTTCATTAATTATAATCATCAAAGCATATATCATATATCCTGTCCTACAAAAAAGCTAATATATAATAATTATATCTAAACACCGACTAGGGGACTTAAAACTAAATAAAAAATACAACATAGGAACATATACTATGATTCAAGTCCCACAAGTGAAACAATGTATGAATTTAGGGACTTGAAACTGGATGGAATATATATTATGATTGTACACTAGTGTTTGTCTCATATTACTGAAAACTGAATATATTTTATAGTTCAGGTAAGTCTAAATCAAGATATATATAAAGAAAAGAGTTACCTCATGGAAGTGACAATGACTATGCACCCAAGTGTTTTTCTCTCTCTAACATAAGAATTATTGGATTTATTGCACCAATGGTACCTTAAATTTTGCATGTATTTCATTTTGGTACTAGATTTTTAATTTTTTCTTTTTGGTTACTGAAGTTATACTTTTGTTTCAAGTTAAAGTACCTCGAACATATTCGATTAAATTTGGCATATGTGGCAGTCGGAATAAGAATATTCTCTGTATATTCACCATATAAGCATCCCATTAAGCAGCCTAATCATCTTGTGGGCCATAAAAAATAAAAATTAGCATATGTGAAAACCTAATATAAGGACAAAAATATGGGATTCTAGGGCCCACAAGATGATTAGGCTGCTTAATAGGATGCTTACGTGACGAATATACTAAGAATATATTTATTCTGGCTGCCACGTATGCTAAATTTGATGGGATATATTCAAAGTACTTTAACCTGAAACAAACATAAAACTTCAGTAACTGAAAAAAAAAATTAAAAATCTGGTACCAAAATGAAACATAGGCAAAAGTTAAGGTACCATTGGTTCAATAAACCTAGAATAATTAGTAGAACTTGAATCAAAACTACATTTTTTTGGTTTTATAACATCATTTACTACACATGGAAAACATCTACCGCTAATAGTTAATGATTTGACACAAATCTTTGCCACAATCACAACCCATTGACCCATCAACAATGAGAGAAGCCCAAAAACCATCAGCTCTTTACTCCGATTAACAACATTAACACAAAATGAAAACCTCTAAACTAATTTTAAGAAAATAAATAACCTAATAAAAGCATGCTGCTTACCATCTTTAATCTTTTTCAAGAGCTGAAAGTAGTGCCTTCCTCTTAGAACACATTAAAACAAACAACTTATATGCATAGAAAATAAGAAAACTAAAAATTAAAATACCAATTTTCTTTATTTTGTGTACCTTTTCCATAACAATTTAAAGAAGATTCAAAGAAGAAACCAAGAGCAGTAATAGTTGTAGAAAAATCATTTACGATATCTCTCAAATAATTTTAAAGAGAGTGACCTTATTATAGAAGCAGGAGAATCTGAACATCTATTGAGGCTATCAATGTTGTTGATTTCATTAACACTACTTTTGTTTAACAAACTGAATATGACATAAGCATAAGAGGGAGGTTCAACGTAGGACAAGCTATCAGGAACAATGTTAGGACTACAAAGATCACGATGAGTAGAAGGAGAAAGCAGGGGATCAGAATCTAACAGTGCTAAACCATCAACGAAGAGAGAGGATGGTGGGTGTTGATCTATGAGTGATGATATAATTCTATGATAGTTGAAAAAAGAAGATTTGGTTTTGTTACAGGAGGTGTTATGATTATTGAAAAATGACTCTTCATCCAATAAACCCAAAACAATAGCTTTCAATTAAAATAGTGTTGAGATTATTAGGGTTTAATGGGGTAGAAATTGAGTAGGAGAAGGAGAAAAGAAAAATATAGGAGATATTTGCAAATTAAAGAAAAAAAGAAACTTAATTTTTAGGATGGAAAAGTTTTACCGCTAATGAGAATAATACATTAATAGTTAGGAATATTTATGCATGTGGCTATAATTGCACCTTTTATGGTTTAATAGCGATAAAGTAAAATACTCGAGGTTAACTCTCTATTTTTTTGCACATTTAATGATTGATTTATCATATTGTCATAAAATATTTCTCGTTAAAAAAGTATTTTCTTATAGTGAGAGGCCTAGTATATAGCCACATCAGATGCTACTAAGGAAGTTATTTGGATTCAAAAGTTCGTCACTGAACTAGGAGTTGTTCCTTCCATTAAGTTGGCAGTTCCTCTCTTCCACGGCAACAATAAAGCCATCGCTTTGGCAAAGGAATCAAGGTCCCACTAGAAATCCAAACACATAAAAAGGCGGTTCCATATTATCATAGAACTTATTAGAAAGGGCGATGTGCTCTTATAAAAGGTAGCTTCAGTCAATAATGTGGCTAATCTAATGACTAAGGTGCTTACTCAACTACAATTAGACTGTCATCTTAAGAAGATAGGTCTTAGATAAGTCGGAGATTATTAGTATATATATGCCCTAGTGTCATTCTTGTATTGTAAAATAACATTGTACTTTTATACCTATGATAATAAAAATATTCATTTAAATAAAGTATTTTTTTATTTCAGTATTTACCGTTTAGCATAATGTTAAATGAGTTTATCATCAAAAGTTAATAATATGAGTGACAAATGCATTTAGTACATATGCCATAAAATGTTCATAGTTATTGAATTAATATATGGGTAGTATTAATCCATACTCTATCCTCTTTATATATTTTTCTTGATTGGTATGTGATATCTATAATGGAAGATAGTGAGTCTCATGCTACTTGATATGAGATATCAAAATAGACATGTAGATACTTAAGTGATGGGTGGATCGAATTATGACGTAAGATATGTGATTGCATGAAAATTCACTTTTGTCAATAATAACTCACTTGGACATAATAGTGCATATGGTCCTTTAACCTGAGGTGACATGGTCATCCATACATGGTTAGTTAGAGTTTGTTACCGCTTTCCTATGCTATTTAAGTTGTTCTCGATGAATAAGTACATGGCCATGTCAAACTTAACTTACCCGAAAAGAGTTTCAGAGCTAGAAAGGAGCTTATAATAGAAGTCATATTTTATCAAGAATTCAACTGAAGATGGGGTCATATGATTAAAGCAATTATAGTTTGAATTAACCATGACTCTAGCTGATATCGAGATCTTATAATGAAGGGACATTAAATGCACAATAATTATGTTTTATGGTTCTTGTGAATACATGGATAACATTCTTTTACAATTGGGTAGTCATGATATTTTGATAAGTGCTAAAAATGATGGATTTTGAGCACTAAGTTGTTAAGTTTTTATGTGTTAAAGTGTTTATTTTGTTCTTAAATGTTGATGTCTTTATTTAAATTCCTTGAAACTTATGTTTTTAAAGGTTTTTATAATTTATGTTAATATTTATTATTTTTAGCTTAATTTTGGTGTTTTGGTGTTCATTGGTTAGGTGTGCCTAAGTTTGGATTAATGCAAGTGGAACTTATGCTGGAACTTGAAGAGGAAAGCTCAAAATCTCCATGAATTAAAGATGTAGAGGCATGAACAGTCGTGCACCTGGGTGTGCACAGCCAATCCTGAGCCTGAACATTTCACTTCGTAGAACAGACATCCGTGCATCAAAATCTGCACATCCATGCACCAAATGCACAGCCATGCGTATGGCCAATCCTGATTCGATGATTTCTAGAACAACAGAGATGTACAGTCGTGTGCACGGCCAATCCTGATTCGATGATTTTTGGAGCAGTAGTGATGCACAGCCGTGCATATAAAAGTGCACAACTACGCACTTTGGCAGAAATCAATTTTGGAAAGTATTTTTAGGGTTTATTTTGGGACTATTTTAAATAGCCCTTATTTTGTCTCTTTTAAAGGGAGAGCTGGTCAGAATTTTCAGATGAGAGAAAAAGATACAAAATAACCCTAGAAGAAAAAAAAAAAGAAATACTAATAAAGATTGAAGAAGAACATGTGCAAGATTCAAGAGCTAAAATCGTTCTTTCTTCTTTATCTTTAATTATCTTTATTATGTTTTTGTTCATTGCCGCAATTATGCACGGCTAAACTCTTTTTAGGGTTTAGATTTGTGTAGCTAGTCTATTACTTGTTTAGATTCTTATTTCATTTCAATAAATTAAATTTTCAATCAATTTTACAAGTTATTTATTATTGTTCTTGTATTTGATTTTAGGCCAGATTAAATACATGTTTTTGGGTAAATTAGAGACAACGAAAGTTCAATAATTTATTAGCTCATAGACTTGTGAAACTTAGGAACCTCGATCACGAAAGTAGATGAATCCTTCAGGGAGTAATAAATTGCTAAGAATCTTAATGAACCCTAGTTAATTGACGTGACTATAAAAATAGGCTGTAATTAACTTTGATGTTCTTAGATGATCTCGAAAGAGACTCTAGGTAACTTGAGTGGTTTACCCTTGACTGAGTTGATGAATTGAATTGTGAAAGGATCCTATAATCCAAGTAATAGCTAGTGAAGCAAATCCTGACTCTAGCTTTTTAATTATTGAATTTTAAAAGTAATATTTCAGATTTAGGATTTATTTATTAAATGTTTTGTTATTTTATTTCAACTGATTCTATATTGTTAGCTTGTGGAAATATAATTAAGGCTAGTATTTGGTATCAATCTCCTCGTGGGAACGATACTCGATACTCGAACTATACTACTTGTTACGAACCGTGCACTTGCGGAAATTGCCTAACATATTTATGCTAAGGGTTGCTAATGACTTACGGGAACTAAATGTGATTAATTGAGATTTTTCATAATTAGCTTGGAAAGAGTTTCCTATAATACTATTTTTCATTGCCCTTTGGACTTAAACCTGGTAAGTCATACACACAAGAATTGCACCGATAATGACATTTATTGATTTGATTATCAATTAAAGTGTTTAGTTAATTAATTAAATTTGACTGGCGGTTGTGCGGGGATCTAGGATATCCTGAAATCTAATTCAAAGGTTAGGACTATTAATTATAAGATTAAATATTAATTTGGACTTAATTTAATATATATTAAGTTTAAGGACCAAAATTGATATTTACCACCAATACTAATTTCAATATGGGCCATGAGATTGACTACAAAGATGTAGCTTAATGGATGATGGATGGGCTTGAATATTAATGTGGATTAGAGGCCTTATTTAAGTATTAGATAAAGCCCATATGTCTAATTAATAAGTCTTGTAAAGATGAGCCTATTTAAGAGTTAAATGAGCCCACCTAGTGAAAGCCTACTTATTAAAGGATGTGCCACATAAGCATGAGCATGTGATGCTCATGTTTACATGGTGGCCACCTAAACACATGCTTTTCATGCAATGTGATTACATGAATGACAACATGGCAAGGTGCCATAAGCATGTACCTTTAGTTAGTTGAGAATCTCTACATGCATGAGGTTACTTATTTTACACTCAAAGTGAAAAAGTAAGTGGACAATCTCTACATGTATGAGATAGCTTATATTTCACACAAGTCTAAGTGAGTAGAGGATCTCTACACATGCAAATTAGTCTCTTACATATACACTAAGTTAGTGGAAGTTCTTTACACTTAACCACTTACCACTTCACATCAGAGACACTTAACACAAAAGAGAATGAAAATGCCCTAGGGGGGGCATGAATAGGTCTAATTAGAAATTTTAGGAAAGATTAAAGGTGTGAAGGAAAATTGAAAAAGATTAAGAAATAAAGATAAAAAATGAGAACAAGAAGAGATCAAAAGGAAATGAGAACAAGAAAATATCAAAAGGAACACAAGTGATTTTGGAGAGTTCAGATTCTCAACCAATCCTACATCTCCCACCTAACTTATCCCCAAATTAGGATTTTGAACTCACCCCAATCTTATTCCCAAGATTATTACAATAGTATGTTTGAAGGCTCAACACCAATCTTATAACAACTTGTGTTTTTCTTGGCTTAACACAAACCAATATCCAATGTGTTTTTTTAAGGATTAACACAAACCGATTCTGAAGTGTTTTTAAAGCTCATACTTAAACTTTTCTACAAGGGTTTTCAAGGCTAACTTATAATCTGAGATTTTGAAACAAGGCTAACTTATAACCTCTTATAATACAAGGAGATTTTGAAACATTCACATCTCAATACAGTTGTAGGTAGATAGCCAACATGCTCAAGGTCCATAAGACATGACAAAATGGTCTAAAGCTCGGTCATTTATCCTTGCTTTTATTAAGCATAATTATGTGCCTAAGCTTATAAACACACTTGAAATACAAAGCAGTAGTGATTTAAAATTGATTGTTAAAGTCAAAACAAAGGTTGAATTGAGATTGATCATGATCTTAATCAGGCAAAGGGTCAACAAGGAAAACAAGAGAGAGTTCTCAAAAGTGTCTTCTTATTCTTCTCTCTTTCTAAGTGTAGCGAATGTCTGAGTGAAACACAAGAGTTATGTTTTATACAATAGCCCATAGTCATCATCTATAGCGTTTGGGTTGTGCAAGATATTTGCAACTAGAAGGCTACATTCATCCATCCATTGGAGGCAATAAGTCCTACATCATTCCAGCCAAGAAGAAGGTCTAGCAAGTTTTGGGGTCACTAAAGGAGAAGCTTATGGGTAGAACTCCATCAAAGGCTTGAAGTCATTCCAGTGCTTTTTGTGTGTTTCGAGCTAAAGGCTTCACACTTGGGAAGTTAGGAGCTTGTATATTCATACTAACTATATCCTAAAACTTATCGAGTGCTCTACCAACATTTGAAGTTTGTAAGAGTTACTAAACTCTTAGATGTAGGTCTTTTTGACTTGCTACATCTTTTGGTTGCTTGTGAATCTTTATTAAATGTTGTCCATTTAAGCATGTATGCATGCATTTAGTTTTGCAATTGATATGTTATATGATTTTGGGCTATTTGAGATTCTTGCCTAAGCAAGGGTCACGTGCTAGAGAAAAATTTTAAAATTGACCTAATCGGATTTATGTTCACACCATGCTTCCGCTCACAATCCGGTGCATATAATCGATCCCTTCAATAGCTGTAATATTTATTTGTAAAAATAATAAAGAAGGACATCATAATTCACTCTCTTATATGTCTACACTCCTCTCTCTTATAAACAGCTCTCTACATTCGTGTTTTCACATAAATCAATTGTGTTTTCACTCCATTGTTCTAATAAATAACTCTACTCAAAGAACTTCATCTGAAGGTTCTTAGCAAACTTGTTCCAATTTATTTAAAAATTTGAATATGATAGTTCTATGTACCTCTCGTCAAAAGAAGTGATAAAATTCAAGAAAAATGTACTAAAATTTCAAAGAAAGGAAATCACAATAAACAAAAAAGAAATAAATAAATGACCTTATGAAATTTTTTAAAAAAAATTGGGTTCTATTCTGATTTATTTTAATTAGAATGTAAAACATAAACAAAATTAATGATAACAAGGAATGCATAAGTGGATTTTAGAGTTTCTAATTTGTGGTATGAATTGTTCTCTGAGACCAACTCTTGATTGATATACAACCCTAATATGATGATATTAGTTGTGCACGTAGCAAATTAGCATGAAAGGTTTGAATAATCTCAGATTATGATATGGGAAACTAGAAGAACTTTATGCAAAATTTTTTATATATCGAGCAAAAAAAATTAATATAATTGAAATAGGATAAATAAACTAAAATTAGAACCAAGACTCTGATATCAAATAATATGAACTTTAACTATGTTTCCCATGTAGCTCTTTCTCATCCCGCAAGATCCCATCAGAACCTTAATTTTTGCTTTAATATCCTTCAAATAATCCTCCATGTTCCCAGATGTCGCAACTATGAGAATTATTAACAAGATCATCTGTCCAATATCTCCTCATATTTCCGATCCAAGCCTGTGACACTAAATCTCATTTTAGTCATTTTCTAATGCTTCTTTTCTTTTTGCACTAAGGTACCGATTAATTTTTTGTATTGTTTTTTATAGTTTTTAACATTAAGTTTCTGTTTTTTAAGTAATTAGAGGTTAATTCTGAAATTTTTTTTTATTTTAGTACTTCATTTTTCCCAAAAAAAAAAATTATTTGTATTATTATTTTTATATCACAATTGTAATGAAGCATTAGATAATAAGAAATAATAAATTAATTTTAATTATCATTTATTTCATTTTAACAAAAATTCTTATTATAAAATTATTTTTTAACAATAGTTTTAGAATTATTAACATTTATATTTCTTTTTCTTTTTTGTAATTATGCATCACTTTTAAAATAAAAATTCTATTCTTTTTTGAAAAACATATAAGCGCAATATTTCAAATTATTATCTTAATTAATTATTAAATGATTCAAAATCAGTTAATTAATTTTAATTTTTTTAATAAACATAATACATATTCAACATTATAAATTACACATTTTTTTTAGTATTTTTGACATATTAATATTATTTTTCTCTTTTTTTACTTACTATACATCATCATTTTCATATTTTTCTTCTCACCATTTTTCAATTTTAGTACATTTTTTTCTCAAAGGATTTATATACTACTTTTATCTTATGCCCATAATTAATCTTTAGGTAACAAAGTTTATTTAAATTAATTTCATTATTATAATTAAAATTTAATAAAATTCTATTGCTATAAATTAATTTTTAATAGTTTTAACATTAGTTTTTCTTTTTTTTACAGTTATATATTAAATATTTAACAATTTTTAATTTTAATATTTCTCTTTATTAAAAATTGTGATATACTATTTTTAGACTATGATGATGATTAATTATTTAAATAATAAAATAATAAAATTATTTATTTATTTTTTTATTAAATATCAACAAAATTTCTATTTAGAATAAGAAATATAATTTTATTTAAATTAAAACTGAATATACTTTTTAGTTAGTTTATATTTACATCACATAAAATACAGGTTAACCTAATCAAATAGGAAATACAATTTAAATTCAATTATAATTGTAATTTTAATTAATTTAATTTTTAATGAACAAATTACTAAATTTTCAAACTATATATATATATGAACTCAATATATATACAAAAATAGATAGTTTCATTTTCAGCACTTCGTTGCTGGGTAAGCATAAAGCTGCTAAAAAAAGTGTCAAATTTACTTTTAAAAAATAGGAAGAGCAATTTTAGTATTAATGATAAATAGAAAAAAAGCATGAAATAAGAGAGGTTGAGATCACATATTAGTGTATTTCCCACAATTTTCTGTTGGTTAAACAATAAATTGAAATTTATGGCCAAGAAAATCGAAACTATAAAAAGAAAATCCTATTATGGAAAACATTTTATTGCCAAACGAATGTTCAATTTGCCTATAAATTTGTATTGTAAAGGACTACAATGCAAGAAAATATTGAGACAAGAGAAATTTAGAGGAAAAAATGATGAAGTCGACAAAAACAACCTTACTATTCCTTTTCTGTGTCTGTTTATTAGGTCTATCATATATTGCTCATGCTGGTGATGGGAGTAAGTTTATCATTCGTATTTAATTGGGAGATAAATTTAATCTTATAAAAGTTCAAATCTCAATAATCTTTTTATTTAACACTATCCTTATCAGTTTTATATAAATAATTGTATGATTTGAATAAAATGTGCAGACGACTACTCAAACTGGTGCACAAAGAAGGAGGTGTTGGATGGGAAAGATTGTGGACTTAATGGAGTTCATGATTGTGAGCAGGAGATTATAAAAAAGTACGGAGAAGCGAGGGGATGCACTTGTGAATCTTTGGGACCTACAAAACGATCTTGTGAATGTGAAGCTCTTTGTTGGTAATACACCATAATTTCATGCACTTGGTGTGTGCTTAATTATATTACATTATATTATTTATGTAATTTATGCTTAAATTTCATGGATAAATTGGATCCTTTGTCAAAATAAAATCCAATGTTTATAAAATCATTATAAAGATTATCTAATTAAATAAGTGACTGTCAAATTTATTCCTCATAAATTATCCAATTGTTGTAGCTTGATTGCAATGTGTATATGTATATTAAGATCAAACATACATCTTGATGATCAAATAATATAAGTGCAATAGAAAAATTTACGTGCAAAATGTATATATAAAATGTTATCATTCTCTTTAAAATTATTATTTATTTGTATACTAATTCAATAGTACACAATTAATAAAATTATAATTTATTCCAATTTTAATGAATTTTTATTGAATTTTTTTTCCTTCCGTATGTAAAATGTTATCATTCATTTTAATTTGTTATTAGTAACACTCGACATAAGAATTTTATTATTTCTCTAAATTTATTATAGAAAAACATATATTTTATATTTGTGATTTCCTTATCTAAAATGATTGTATATGCGTGTTTTTATTTATTATTAAACTTCATTACCATTTAACTTTTACCTACATCACTATTCTAGTAAATACAACAAAAACCAAAAAAACATGTGAAAAAGTAAATTTAATCCTAATCTAATAAAAAAATTGTAAAACAAAGATTAGCAATAATAATATCTTCATCCACACAGTATATATATTATCCACAAAAAAAAAGAGAATATAGTATTATAAAGGGAAGCAAAAATAAGAAAACAGTAGTTAAAGCAACACAACACATCAAAGGGAATAAAATAAGCCTGAATTACAAAAAATAAGCCAAAAGCATGTAAAATACCTAAAACATTCTCAAAATAGCAAAGATGTTATAAAGTTATTAAACAAAAATGAAATCATTTAAAAACATATAAAACTAAAAAATGAGTAGAAGGTGTAAACTTTACATTAGATGTTGAAACTCTCATATCTCAATGCGGGTGTGGGTAGATAGCCAACATGCTCAAGGTCCATAAGATATGATAAAATGGTCTAAAACTCGGTCGTTTATCCTTGCTTTGGTTAAGCATAATTATGTACCTAAGCTTACAAACACACTTGAATACAAATCATTAGTGATTCAAAATTGATTGTTAAAGTCAAAACAAAGGTTGAATTAAGGTTGATCATGATCTTAATTATGCAAAGGTCAACAAGGAATACAAGAGAGAGTTCTCAAAAGTGAGTTTTCTTCTTCTTCTCTCTTTCTAAGTGTAGTGAATGTGTGAGTGAAATACAATAGTTATATTTCATACAATAGCCCATAGTCATCATCCATTGAGTTCGGGTTATGCAAGATATGCGCAACTAGGCTACATTCACCCATCCATTGGAGGCAATGAGTCCCACATCATTCAACCCAAGAAGAAGGTCTAGCAAGTTTTAGGGTCACCAAAGGAGGAGCTTACGGGTGGAACTCCATCAAAGGCTTGAAGTCATTCCAATGCTTTTTTGTGTGTTTCAAGCTAAAGGCTTCACACTTGGGGAGTTAGGAGCTTGTAGATTCACACTAACTATATCTTAAAACTTGTCGAGCATGCTACCAACATTTTAAGTTTATAAGAGTTACTAAACTCTTATATGTAGGACTTTTTGACTTGCTACATCTTTTGGTTGCTTGTGAATCTTTATTAAATATTGTCTATTTAAGCATGCATGCATGCATGTAGTTTTGTAACTGATATGTTATATGATTTTGGGCTATTTGAGATTATTGCCTAAGCAAGGGTCACATGCTAGAGAAAAATTTTGAAATCGGCCCTAATCGTATTTGTGTTCACACCATGCTTCCACTCATATTTCGGTGCATATAATTGATCCCTTCAGTAACTGTAATAGTTATTTGTAAAAATAATAAAGAAGGACCTCATAATTCACTCTTTTATATGTCTACAGTCATCTCTCTTATAAACAACTCTCTACATTTGTGTTTTCACACAAATCAATTGTGTTTTCACTCCATTATTCTAATAAATAACTCTACTCAAAGAAATTTATCTATATGTTCTTAGAAAACTTGTTCCAATTTATTTAAAATTTTGAATATGACGGTTCTATGTATCTCTCATCAAAAGAAGTGACAAAATTCAAGAAAAATTTACAAAAATTTCAAAGAAAGGAAATCACAATAAACAAAAAAGAAATAAATAAATGAACTTATGAAATTTTTTTAAAAAAGGTGGGTTCTATTTTGATTTATTTTAACCAGAATGTAAAATACAAACAAAATTAATGATAACAAGGAATGCATAAGTGGATTTTAGAGTTTCTAAATTGTGGTATGAATTGTTCTTTGAGGCCAACTCTTGATTGATATATAATTCTAATATGATGATATTAGTTGTGCACATAGCAAATTAGCATGAAAGGTTTGAACAAGTTCAAATTATGATATAGGAAACTAGAAGAATTTTATGCAAAATTTTTTATATATTGAGCAAAACAAAATTAATATAATTAAAACAGGATAAATAAACTAAAATTAGAGCCAAAACTCTGATATCAAATAATACTATGTTTCCCATATAGCTCTTTCTCATCTCACAAGATCCCATCACAACCTTAATTTTTGCTTTAATATCCTCCAAATAATTCTTCATGTTTCTAGATGTAGCAATTGAGAGAACCGTTAACAAGATCATCTGTCCAATATCTCCTCATATTTCCAATCCAAGCCTTTGACACTAAATCTCATTTTAATCATTTTCTAATGCTTCTTTTGTTTTTGCACTAGGGTACTGATTAAATTTTTGTATTATTTTTTATAGTTTTTAACATTAAGTTTTTGCTTTTTTAAGTAATTAGAGGTTAATTCTGAATTTTTTTTATTTTAGTACTTCATTTTTCAAAAAAAAAAAAAATTTACTTGTATATTATTTTTATATTATAATTGTAATGAAGCATTAGATAATAAGAAATAATAAATTAATTTTAATTATCTTTTATTACATTTTGACAAAATTTCTTATTATAAAATTATTTTTTAATAATAGTTTTAGAATTATTAACATTTATATTTCTTTTTCTTTTTTGTAATTATACACCACTTTTAAAATAAAAATTCTTTTCTTTTTGAAAAACATTTAGGCACAATATTTCAAATTGTTATCTTAATTAATTATTAAATGATTCAAAATCAGTTAATTAATTTTAATTGTTTTAATAAACATTAATACATATTCAACATTATAAATTACACATTTGTTTTAGTATTTTTGACATATTAACATTATTTTTCTCCTTTTTTACTTACTATACATCATCATTTTCGTATTTTTCTTCTCAACATTTTCAATTTTAGTACTTTTTTCTAAAAGGATTTATGTACTATTTTTGTCTTATGCCCGTAATTAATCTTTAGGTAAAAAGATTAATTAAATTAATTTCATTATTGTAATTAAAATTTAATAAAATTTTATCGCTATAAATTAATTTTTAGTAATTTTAACATTAATTTTTCTTTCTTTATAGTTATATTGTAAATATTTAACAATGTTTAATTTTAATATTTCTCTTTATTAATAATTGTGATATGCTATTTTTAGATTATGATGATGATTAATTATTTAAATAATAAAATTAATTAATTAGTTTTTATTAAACTTCAGCAAAATTTCTAACTAGAATAAGAAATACATTTTTATTTAAATTAAAACTGAATATACTATTTAGTTAGTCTGTATTTACATCATATAAAATACAAGTAACCTAATCAAATAGGAAATACAATTTAAATTCAATTATAATTGTAATTTTAATTAATTTTATTTAATTTTTAATGAACAAATTATTGCATTTTCTAACTATATATATATATATATATATATATATATATATATATATAGATAATTGCATTTTCAGCGCTTCGTTGCTTGGTAAGCATAAAGCTGCTAAAAAAAGAGTCAAATTTACTTTTAAAAAATAGAAAGACCATTTTAGTTTTAATGATAAATAGAAAAAAAAAAGGCATGAAATAAGAGAGGCTGAGATCATATATTAGTGTATTTCCCACAATTTTTTGTTGGTTAAACAATAAATTGAAATTTATGGCTAAGAAAATCCAAACTATAAAAAGAAAATCTTATTATAAAAAACTTTTTATTGCCAAACGAATGTTTAATTTGCCTATAAATTTGTATTGTCTAGTTGTAAAGGAATGCAATGCAAGAAAATATTTAGACAAGAAAAATTCAGAGGAAAAAATGACGAAATCGACAAAAACAACCCTTCTATTCCTTTTCTGTGTTTGTTTATTAGGTCTATCATATATTGCTCATGCTGGTGATGGCAGTAAGATAAATTTAATCTTATACATGTTCAAATCTCAATAATCTTTTTATTTAACACTATCCTTATCATTTTTATATAAATAATTGTATGATTTGAATAAAATGTGCAGACGACTACTCAAACTGGTGCACAAAGAAGGAGGTGTTGGATGGGAAAGATTGTGGACTTAATGGAGTTCATGACTGTGAGCAGGAGATTATAAAAAAGTACGGAGAAGCGAGGGGATGCACTTGTGAATCTTTGGGACCTGTAAAACGATCCTGTGAATGTGAAGCTCTTTGTTGGTAATACACCATAATTTCATGCACTTGGTGTGCACTTAATTATATTATATTATATTATTTATGTAATTTATGCTTAAATTTCATGGATAAATTGGATCCTTTGTCAAAATAAAATCCAATGTTTATAAAATCATTATAAAGATTATTTAATTAAATAAGTGACTTTCAAATTTATACCTCATAAATTATCCAATTGTTGTAGCTTGATTGCAATGTGTATATGTATATTAAGATCAAACATACATCTTGATGATCAAATAATATAAGTGCAATAGAAAAATTTACGTGCAAAACGTATATATAAAATGTTATCATTCTCTTTAAAAGTATTATTTATTTGTATACTAATTCAATAGTACACAATTAATAAAATTATAATTTATTCCAATTTTAATGAATTTTTATTGAAAATTTTTTTCCTTCCATATGTAAAATGTTATCATTCATTTTAAATTGTTATTAGTAACACTCAACACAAGAATTTTATTATTTCTCTAAATTCATTATAGAAAAACATATATTTTATATTTGTGTTTTCCTTATCTAAAATAATTGTATATGCTTGTTTTTATTTGTTATTAAACTTCATTACCATTTAACTTCTACCTACATCACCATTCTAGTAAATACAACAAAAACCAAAAAAATATGTGAAAAGGTAAATTTAATCGTAATCTATTAAAAAAATTGTAAAACAAGATTAGCAATAATAATATCTTCATCCATACAGTATATATATTATCCATAAAAAAAGAGAATATAGTATTATAATGGAAGCGAAAATAAGAAAACAGTAGTTAAAGCAATAAAACACATGAAAGGGAACAAAATAAGCCTGAATTGCTGAAAATAAGCTAAAAGCATGTAAAATACCTAAAACATTCTCAAAATAGCAAAGATGTGACAAAGTTACTAAACAAACATGAAATCATTTAAAATCAGTTAAAACTAAAAAATTAGTAGGAGGTGTAAACTTTACATTAGATGTTGAAACTCTCACCTCTCAATACAGTTGTAGGTAGATAGCCTACATGCTCAAGGTCCATAAGACGTGACAAGATCATCAAAATGTGCACAAAGAATACAAAACAAATCAATTATCACAAATCTATCAACTATAATAATTCTTTAGGTCACACTACATTAAGTCATAATTGCAAGTCTCAGAATAACAAAATTAAAATTTAAGAGGAAAAAAGAAGTAAAAGTAAAAAAGTGTAAGAAAATGGAAATCTGAGTAACGAAGTGCAAGAAAATGGAAATATGACTGCAAATTATCCTTAGAATGGCTAGACTAGACTTATTATGATTAAGGAAAAGCAATAAGCTTCAAAGGAATGCAAAATGAATCATCCTTGTTGTATTTTTGAGGCAGATGGAGTTTAAAATAACATTTTATATCTTTTTAAAGCATGCTTTGATAAAGATGAGGCTCGGTTTAGTTTTTATATCCTAAGAGTATGAGAAAAATAGGTCAAAAAGTCCAATTGGGACTTCTCGTATTGATTAACTTGATTAATGCTACATTTTTCTCTAGAGTCTGCCTTAAAAATGTAAAAAATGGGATGTTTATAAGTCAAAATTAGGCGTAGTTGTATGGGTCATCACTTGTGGTTTAGAGACCCACACGCCTGGGTGACTATATACCCACGTGCATATTTGAGGACCCACACACATCAATTGATCACCCATGTAAATGGGTCATCAACCCACATGCAAATATCAATATACACAATCGAATTTTGAGTTTTTTTGGACTTTTCAATAGCTTTTGTCGTCCAATTGCCCATTTTCACATATTTTGTAACTAAAGATCTCAATTTTAAGGTATTCGAACTTATGGATCATGTAGGTAAGGGTTTAGAGTGATGAGATAACATGTTTAAAGGATAAAACATGCATTTTTTTTTGTCCTTTTTTCATTAACATGGATTCGTTATTGGACTATATTGAGAGACCATCAAGATTTAGATTTTGAAAAATGTATATTTAGAATTATATATAATTAAATCATGTTAATATTAAGTTCATATTTGTTTATATATAAATCTAAGTTTTGAAATATATGTATCTACTTACACAAAAAAAATCTATTTAACTACCCTCATCAATTTAAAAATAAATTAATAATGAATTATTTTTTCCAAATATAGAACATTTTAAAAGCCAATTTCATTCTTTAATAAGAAGCTTAATGGAGCAGCCTTAAGATACCTAACATATGACAATGAATTATATGCTTTGGTTTGAGCTTTGCAAACATGGTAGCACTACTTATGGCCTAAGGAGTTTGTCATACACACTAATCATGAAAGATTAAAGAATTTGAAAAGCCAGAATAAGTTGAATCGAAGACATGCTAAGTGGATGGAGTTTGTTAAGACGTTCCCGTATGTGATCAAATACAAGTAAGGTAAAGAGAATGTAGTGGCTGATTGATTGTCCCAGGAGGTATGTTTTGCTTAACACTCTTAATTATTCTAAGTTGTTAAGTTTTGAACATATCAAAGAGTTGTATGAGCATACTGATGATTGTGGACAAGTTTATAATACATGCAATGATGAGACTAGATTATGTGTGCCTAAATGCTCATTGCGTGAATTGCTTGTTAGAGAATCACATAGAGGTGGTTTAATGGGACATTTTACGGTTCGTAAGACTTATGACATTTTGATTGAGTATTTTTTTTAACATAATATGAAATGTGATATTATTAGGATTTGTAATCAATGTATTACTTGTAAAAAGTCCAAGTCTAAGTTAAAACCCCATAAGTTATATACATCTTTACCTGTACCTAGTAAACCTTGGACTGATTTGCCTATGAATTTTATTTTAGGTTTACCTAGGACTGAGAAAGGGCAAGATAGCATCTTTGTGGTTGTTGATAAGTTTAGTACAATGGCTCATTTTTATGTTTGTCATAAAATTGATGATGCTATAAACATTATTAATTTTTTTTAGGGATGTTGTGCATTTACATGGAGTGCCTAAGAGCATTATGTGTGATAAAGATGTCAAGTTTCTTAGTCATGTTTGGAGAGATTTGTAGGCTAAGCTTAGGACAAAATTTTTATTTTCTACTACTTATTACCTATAGATTGATGTGGTTAATAGAATATTAACTATTATACTTAAGAATATTAAATCATGGGAAGAGTGTTTACCTTTTGTGGAGTTTTTTTATAATAAAACTATTCAAAGGTTTTTATGGTTTTAATCTAATAACTCATGTTGATTTGCTTCCTTTGCCTCTTAATAAGCTTGTTAGTTTAGATGGCAAACATAAAGCTAACTTTATTCAAAGGTTGCATAAGTAAGTGAAGGAACAAATTAAAATGTAAAATTCAAAAGTTGCAACTCAAGTTAACAAAAGAAGGAAGAAATTATGCTCCAACTAGGTGATTGGGTTTGGGTACACTTGATGAAGGAGAGGTTTTTACACCATAAAAAATCTAAGTTAAATCCAAGAGGCAATGGATCGTTTCAATTTCTTGAGAAGATTAATGATAATGCATATCAATTGGATCTTCCTGGCGAGTATAATGCTAGTGTTACATTTAATATTGCTGATCTTTCTCCCTTTGATGTAGGTGATGAAGATTCGAGGGTGAATCCTTTTGAGGAGAGGAGGAATGATGAGATCCAATAACAATAAGGACTTAATGTACAAGAAGACCATCACCAACATGGTGGAGGATTGAAGAAGTCATTTTATGGATGTTTTGCGCTATCCTCAAGGTCCAATTACAAGGGCAAGAATTAAAAGGTTTAAATAAGCTTTACAATATAATTCAAGTGGACTAATTCAAGTGAACCAAGAAGTTGCAAAGCTTTGGGAAAGGTTCAAGATAAGAAAGACTTAGTTTTTATCAACATAATTTAAGTACGAGAGTTGCGCACTATTATATGTAAATTTGACATAGATGTGCCTAAAAATGCCTAACTCTGATTGAGTGTGACCTAATCTAATACGGTTGTGTCTGTGATTGACCTATTCTGACATGACCATGTGACCTATTTTGATTGGAAATGACTAATAAATTGCACACATCCGTGTGTCCTTTCGAACTCAGCCGTGTGCGATGGAACTATCTAAATTTTTAGTGTTTTTAATGCTTACTTTTTAGCCTTGTTGGATATTTTTTTTTATCCTTGTTCTATCTACACTATAAATAGCTTGTTTAGGGTTGTTAAACATAACTTAGTTGAATTATATGAAATTGAGAATTTTTCTTTGAAAGCTTTGCTTTCTTTATGTTCTTGGATGAATGCAATTCAAACTTATTAAAGGACTGATCAAACCTTATGTCGTCTTTGTTGGTTAGGGATTTAAGGACTTAGTTTCCTTAAGGTTCTAATTTTGATAATCTGACTTGTTATCTAGCAATCCTTGGGTTGATTGTCAAATTGATTTAAGGGTTCACAAGTTCATTGCTCACAGGTCCATATAACCAAAGGGTTCAAAAGTGTGGTTCATGTGGGTTCTTCCATTAATTGCTAGTTAAATGAAAGCTCATATTGTAACTACATTATTGCAGTAGAGCATTTTATGGGTGCACTTATGAGACTTGTTATAGATCATACAAGATTTCTAAGTCCTGATTTTGTTTCTTTTTTAAATTATAACTATGGAATCACTCAATCATCTATATTACACAATTTACTCTTCTATCTAAGAATGAAACATGAATAAAAAACATACGTTTTTAATGAAATTTTAGATCTCCACTACAAGATTAACACGCATAAGGGTTAAAACCATAAAGTAAGAATTAGAGAACCTCCATAGATCATCTTATGGAACAAGTAACAAAATAACCTTTGGCACTTCAGTGAAAGTTATTGACGAAAAAGAAATAAGTACCTACAAAGCAAAATAAGTGAACCAAAAGATTAATATTGCTACTCTATAATTCTTTATGTGCCGATAAAATAAAGAAAAGTTAGGGAAAATGACATTGCAACTATGCCATATTATAAGAAGCTATCAAAGCTTCACTACATGGACTAAAATAATGTACACATAAAGAGTAAATAAAAAAAAGTATATATATTTTTTACGTAGTTCACCAAACAAGCTAAAATGGAAATTAAATCCACACATTTAAGAGCAAATATTGGACCTTAATTTCAGGATATGCATTGTTGAAGTAATGATTCTCCCACAGCTTCTCCTCGCAACGGTGCTCAATGCAAGTGATGAGGATATGTATTGTGGTGGTGGTGGTGATGGAAGGAGTAAAAAGAGGAGTTGAAAGAGGAGTGGAGCTTGAGATGGCGGTGGTGATTATGACAAGTGGAGTGGGAAGAGGGTTTTGTATAAGAGTAAGAGATAGGAAGAGAAGAGCAAGAGAATTGAGAACTTTCCCTATTTTTCTTTTTTTTTTAAATTGAGTTGAATTGAATTGAAGAGAAGAAAAAGATATCAACTTTCTTACGAATGAGTTTTCAAGCAGAACCTATTTTGGATCTAAGAAAAAGAGAAAGCAAATGAGAGAAAGAAGAAAAACGGGAACTACAAGTTATGAATTGATAAATTTCAAATAAATAAATATTTAAATCGGTAATAGGTTTTAAATATTAATGACTATAATTAATCAATATTAATTCAATAATTTTAAATTTTATTTGTATATATACAAATATTTGTACTAAAAAAGACTTTTTAATAATACATTTATTTTCTTTATATTTGTAAAATTAACAATTTTTAATTAATTAAATGATTTTTTTAAATAATTAATTCATTGAATTTTCATTGAACTGTACATTGGCCTCATTATTTTTTTTCATCGCTCTTAAATTTCCCATATGTTGCTTTTCGTGTTGGCTTCATGGAAATTGCCGTGGTTTGTCTAAATGCTGAGGCCCGAAACTTTTTTTTTTTTTTTAAATCAAAAGAGTTGCAAAAGACGGAAAAGGGGAAACAAAAAAGTGTCCTATCTTTTGCCAATCGTTAATTTTTAATTGGGCGATAGTAGCGAACTAGCGATTGTCCCTCCGACGGCATACGAAGAAAAGAATAGATAAAGCCTCACGAAAGACACACTGAAAGATATCTCAAATTCCTCAATAATCCCATGCATAAGCAAGGTAAAACCAACTAAACCAGCCAAGCAATGCCAAACCCAAAATGCTTCCACCGTCGAATGCTTAATTGAGAAGCAAACGTCACAATCAGTACCATGTCCATATTTGAAGGTCACCTTCCACAATAAAACCAATATATGGACAGACCTCAGCTCGACATGAACCAAAACTAACACAAGACGCCAAAACAAATTGACCCAGTCCACCTTGTCAAACATACTGCAAGCTTAAAACTATACCCACTCATTTTGATTACTTGGACATCATAAAAAGAAGAAGATGGGAAAAGAGGAAGTGAATTTTTTACTGGTGGCGGTGTTGGTGCTGCTGAATCTGATTTTGGGATCGGCTGCTGCTTCTGGTGACGATAATCAGCAACGATGGAGAAAGGCAACGCTATCAGGAGAAACGGGTTCTTCACTGATGATCAATAGAGTTGGGTCATCTCTTGTGTTTCCTCTTCACGGAAATGTTTATCCTGCTGGGTATTATAATGTTACTCTGAATATAGGGCGGCCAGCAAAGCCTTACTTTCTTGATGTAGACACAGGAAGTGATCTCACGTGGCTCCAATGCGATGCTCCCTGTCGCCAATGCACCGAGGTAATTAAGCATAATTGGTTTTCATTTTTTTTTCTTTTCTTTTTATAGACCAATGCAGCTAACATTACCTCAATAATTATGTTTACTGCCCCCTGCATGCCTGGTTTTAGGGTGTGCATTCGGTCGGTTCGGTCAGTTTTGGAGTATTTTTTAACTGAACTGAATTAACTGAGCTTATTTAAAATTAAAATTGAATCGAACCGAACGAACAGTAAAATCGAATCGAATTGAACTGAATCAAATCGGATCAAAACCGAATCAAACCGAACCGAATCTAACCTAACCTAACCTAACCAATCAAAATTTTTCAAAAATATCAATTTTTTAATTTATTATTACATTATTATAATATTTAAAAATTAAAAAAATAAAAAAATCATTAAAATTCGGTCAATTCGGTTAATTAAATTTTTTAATAGAAAACCAAACCGAACTGAACCAAAAATTCAGTTAAAAAAATCAAAAAATGAAAGTCTACTCTTGTAAACCGAACCAAACCAAATAGAATCGGTTCGATTTTCAATTTGGTCAAATCAAAAGATTTGTACGCCCCTTAACCTGATGGCCAGACTGAGGAGCACCACGGTGGGTTTCCGGTTCCAAACCCACCTTCCCCTCTCCTTTGGTCAAAAATAAAAAAATAAATAATTATATTTATTATCCATTTTTTTTTTCCACAAGGCCCTTAAGGCCTCACCACTAGGCGTGGAGCATTATCCATTTCTTAACGTTTGACGAATGTGTTTGCTACAATGCAAATAAGTAACTCTTCTTGACTGATCTGACACTAATTCTGACCTTTGCAGGCTCCTCATCCTCTTTACCGACCCAGCAGCGATCTAGTGATTTGTAAGGACCCCCTCTGTGCATCTTTGCAGCCACCTGGTTCCCACAATTGTCAAGACCCAAATCAGTGTGATTACGAGGTTGAGTATGCTGATGGTGGGTCATCCCTTGGTGTTCTTGTCAAGGATGAATTTCTTCTCAACTTTACAAATGGAAAGCGGCTCAAACCTCTCCTGGCCCTCGGGTTATCCTCTTTGATCTCTTTCTTAGAAAATTTTAGGATTTCTGCAGGTTTTAGTTATTTATTTATTTATCTTCAAATAAGAATTTTAGAGAGTTTCAAGGAAGCCATTGGATGAGATTAAGAATCTTCCCCAAAAATGGTGGGGTGACAAGACAGAATTTAATTGCAGAATACCAGTCATACTGAGCATGATTGAGAAACTAGGGCACCTTAATCTAGTCTGGATGTTGCAGAAGATGGAAGGAGACTTTAAAGTTTTTCTTGTTCTTTTTTTTTTCTTTATTTAATATTTTCCCTTGTCAAGTTTTATGTAGTTTACTGTCCTGAAAAACACGGATGACTACATTTGTCTTTCTCCATCACACACAGGACTTCAATTACAGCCAACTGCAACATGGCATCACTTTAATCTAAGCACTTTGCTAATACATATATTGTTTTACAGATGTGGATATGATCAACTACCAGGCAGATCTAATCATCCTCTGGATGGAATACTTGGCCTTGGCAGGGGAATAGCTAGCATCCCATCGCAGCTGAGTAGTCAGGGTTTAGCGTCAAATGTAATTGGGCATTGTTTAAGTGGGCGTGGTGGAGGATTTCTCTTTTTCGGAGAGGACATTTATGATTCATCTCGAGTAACTTGGACACCAATGTCACGCGATCATTTGTAATCAGATCTTTCAAGTTCCTTTTATTTTGAAGACCTCGCTCTACATTTCATATTTATACACTTCTAACTCATCTTTTATGCCAGAAAACACTACTCACCTGGATTGGCGGAATTAACATTTGATGGCAAGTCAACTGGGATAAATAATCTTCTTGTAGTTTTCGATAGTGGGAGCTCTTATACTTACCTCAACTCGCTGGCATATCAACATTTACTGTCATCGGTGAGTAAGAAGCAACCTGTGTCATGCACAATTTAGTTGTTGCCAAATGCATAATACTCAGCACTGATTTGAAACATCACAGCAACCTGCACTATACATTCTTAAAAAAAGTTGGCGAAATCTTTGCCAATGTTTATAACTAGTGCAAAGATGAAGCAGCAGAGATGTTTAAAAATGTTTGTTTGCTTAAATGAGCAACATCATCAGACGCGCACAGCCGCACACAGACTGAAGCTCATATAAAAGAGTTTCTTCGCTGTCTCATATTCATGCTTAAACAAATTTCATAATGAATTCAGCTTCAAGCACGGACCTTTTCAAGATTCCTTTTATCCATGTTATATTTCTTTATATATAGTTGAAGAAGGAATTGGCAAAAAAGCCGTTGACTGAAGCACCGGATGACCAAACACTGCCAATTTGTTGGAAAGGGAAGAAACCTTTTAAAAGCATACGTGATGTCAAGAAGTATTTCAAGCCATTTGCATTGGGTTTCGCAACAAGCAGTGGAAGATCTAGTATAACTCGGTTTGAATTTGCCGCAGAAGCATATCTAATAATATCAGTAAGTTCAACCTACCCACATTTTCCATTTCGCAAGTTTATCAGTGACTAGAGGAAGTCGAAGGGTAAGTTACTATGCGACTGCTAACACTGCTGCTTTTCCAGTCCCAAGGAAATGCTTGCTTTGGAATTCTGAATGGTACAGAAGTAGGACTGGGTGATATGAATGTCATTGGAGGTAAATTCTTTTTTTTCTTTCTTTTTTTAGTATGATCTGAAACAAAAATCGTCTTACCAGCATGCCTCAACCAGTTTTGCTCTTCTATTGCTCCTTCAGATATATCAATGCTAGACAGATTAGTGATTTACAACAATGAGAAGCAAGCAATTGGATGGACCCCAGCAAACTGTGATCACCTTCCAAAGTCCAAAAGATCATCAGTTGATTATTACTAATATATATATATATGTGTATATAACAAAAAAAAAATGGCAAAAAAAGTTGAATTATTAATAGCAGATATAGTATTATTATACTTACATCATGTACAGTTTGTCCTTGTTGAGAATACATGTTAGATTATATTTGAATAGAATATGACAAGGCTTATATTCAGGTCAAGTACAACAATTTATTAAAAGCATTACAAAAAATTCCTTGTGGGATTCAGAATTGTTAGTAGAAACTGCCAATCAAACACGGACAGTTCAGGCCATGGCTGCATCAACCATGATTTTATGGTTCCTGCTCACAATTTTCAATTCTTACAAATGGCCACCAACAACTGCAATCATTTTCCCATCAATGTCTTCAGGGCTATGCTTTTCTTTGTTCATTCCCTCAAGACTACTTTTCTTCACGCGAACTTTGTCATTAATTAATCAAAAGAATTTCTTCTATAAGAATTTGTTCTACAATCTTACAAATAAGAATTTCCCTTCTAGAATCATTACATATTAACAGGAAATAGGCCCGTCCTAAATCGCAGCACTTTGCTTGTGCCAAAGTGCATTTTATCGATTCCACCGACCAACCACATACCTTCTACTTAGTTTGCCAAGGTCAGCAAAGTCCAAAATGTCTCCCAATAAAAGGAATTAAATATTTTTTGGAGGGATTGCGCTGATCAAAATGGCTTCTGTGAAAACATAAACATGTCCTGAAGGGGTGAGAGCTGGTCCATTTGAAACTGAATTTGGGAAGCAAAAGGATCATCTTGAAATCCATCCACGTAACCCAACCCAAAATCGAAGGTATTACTGTAAATCTCATTCCACGCGGGTTCACTTTGAACCTCTTTCTCACACGTGAACTCAGGTGATAGCACGTGCTCCGAGCAACTTGAATCACTATGCAACCTGGGCATCGAATCAGATGTTGTATCCATATGTGCTGACAGATCATCATTATTATGGTTCACCATCGACTCCGCCAAAGTTGAATATTGAGCCCGAGCTATTCCCTCGTGCCCGTACAGTAAAATGTTGGGCTTTTGATCTTCCTCCATTTCTGGATATTTTACCAATTTTCTATCTGCTGCAGGGGAATACTTCTCTATGCTACCTTTCTTGTTGTATAGTCGGCATAATACCCAATCATCAAGCTGCAATGTTGATTAATTAATCAGTTATCTTTAGCCAGCCAATTATACCGAATCAAAGATAAATTGAAGTCTGGGGTTTAAAGATTTAATTACCCTGAGATTGTTTTTCTTGCCGGCAGAGCGATCAACATTGGCAAGACGATATTCATGCATGATCCAGTTGGTTTTGATTCCTTTGGGGGCTTTGCCCGCATAAAAGACGAGTGCTTTCTTTATCCCGAGGGGTTTTGGTTTACCGATGGGTTTATCTGCTCCTGTTGCTTTCCAGTAACCTGTTCCAGCAGCCCGGTTCGGCCGTGAACCGTTGGGATATTTTCTGTCTCTCGGGGAAAAGAAGTACCATTCTTTTTCACCGTAAAGAGCCATTTCTGCAACACATAACAAATGCCCAAATTTTTATTTATTATTAATTCAACAACAAATGAAAAACTAACGAAATATTTAGATCTGCAATTTATTTTTTTTTAACCGAATAAAAAAATTTCCACCACTACAGAGCTTAAATTCTTCAAGTTAATGAAAATTACCTGGAAGCTGCCATGGATCATACTTATAGAGATCAATCTCAGCAATAATAGGAACAGAAATAGATTGCCCTGCGCATTTACGACACAAATAATGATTCACCAACTCATCATCTGTTGGATGAAATCTGAACCCAGCAGGTAAATACAGCTCCGCTCCTTTCATTTCTACTTTCACTCTTTTTTTTATCTTCTTCTTTCTTTCTTTCTTTCACTTAAAATATCTTATTCTTTGCTTTATCTCTGCTACTGCCGCTGCTCGCTGGAGACTTTTTTTTTTTTTTTTTTTTTGATCTTTGCTCGCTGGGGACTTGAACCACAAAGCAGAGTGAGGGACGCAGAAGGAGGTTTTATAAGGCCCAAGAAAAAGTGAATAAGGCACGTGAGGTCGTATCTGTATAGCTGAAACGTGGGTATTATATTTCCCAAGCTGACCGCCGCCTTCGACGATGACACGTGTCACCACTGAAATTAAAAAAAGCGACAAGTTTTAATCAATTCTGTCATTGCTTCCGTCATTCATCTTGTCACGTTCGAAAGTCGGCTCGTGCCTCTTGGGCACCATTGACTGTTTTTTTTTTTTTCTCCTTTTTCTAATTACTAATGGATTATGGTCAATACTAATCCTTTGCTACAGAGCTTTACCAATACAACAATGCCACGTTTGAAAATATTGCTTGATCCAAAAGACCTCAAGTTTGATTGGACGTATTGGTTGGTGTACAGTATGCTTGGTTGTAGACAGTTATTTCTTCTTCAATTACACGTCATCGTCTTCGGCACACACGTATGGAAACTGACGTCATTTTTTTTCCCCTCTTCCTTCGTGCGTTGAACTGTCCAGCTTGTCCGAATTCAATGGATGATGTGCGTCATCACTTACATAAATAAAATATATTACATCTTATTTTATTCACCAAGCAATTCATTTCTAAATAGAATTCATTTTCAAATAAATTTTTATTAATAAAATATATTTGAATCAAATGAATAGTTTATGAAATTTATTTCAAATAAATTTCATATTTTATTATATTGTGTTTGTTATAAATCTTGAATTCAAGTTTTTGTCAAAAATACTTTTTTAAATATTAAGATGTGTTTGAAAATAAAAAATAAGGAGAAGTATTTTAGTCATTTAAAAGTATAAACTTAAAATTTGTGAAATTCATTTGAAAATCTCAACCATTTTGATAGAATTTAGTTTAGTTATAATCAATTTCACAAATTTAAAATTTTAAAATTGCAAATGAATTCCATATAAAATTCATTTAAACCAAACATGCATTATTTGGATTTCCAAATGAATTCCATAAAATTTTATGGAATTCATTTATACTAAACACACTCTTAGGGATAATTGTTATTTTTCTATGTATTTTGGATTAATATACTATTTTATTTCTTATATTTAAAAAAATTTATTCATCCCTAATATTTGCAACAGTAAATATTCATTAGTTCCTCTGTCAGGGATGAAATAGTAAAGAAATTATAAATGTCAGAGATGAATAAATATTTTTTCAAATGTCAAAGATAAAATAGTGTATTAAGCCATATACTGAGAGAAAATAAAAATTATCCCAATATATTAACTCTTGAATATCCTTTGACTGCATTTCTCACCTGACTCGAAGTTTCCTCGGTGGACCCACATATTTGGTTAAATTGTTTGTCAGTGACTTTTTTTTGAATTCTTGAAAATTGTCGCTGGATTGCTGTTGGCAGCTATCAAGAATTATTCATCCTAGGTTCATGCTGTCATCATCATGTACTGGTGAGCTAATGACGGGTTAATATTTCTTTTAGTCACTTAGGGTAACTTAATTTCAATTTGTATTTTTTTTAACAAACAATTTGTATTATTTTGATCATCAAAATTTTATTTTAATTTCATATGTGGTTTCTTTTCAAATTTTTTTATCTTTAAACTTTTCAAATAAGTTTATAGGTTCTATACAAAATAAATAGAATATAGGTTTGTTTATATTTTGTTTGTCTCATGTTATCTATTGTTGAAAATTTTGTTTGATATCTATCTATTTGATTGGTTTAATATTAATAATTTAAGAAATTTGAGGCAAGAATATAAACAGGACAAAAAGAATATAATATTTATTTAGACTACCATAATTAGTATTGTGATTATGATGGATATAATAGAAAGTTGTGTATTATTAAGATAATTATTATATTTTTAGATCACTTGTTTGATTCAGATTAAATTGTAAAGTTGATCATCTTAATTCTCTGAATAATTGTTTAGAAACTCTAAACAAATTCATAGAAAATTATTCTGAACAATTAAGAGAATTGACACTGAGACATAGTAAATTTGAGATTTATTTTCTTAAATACAGAAAACCTTTAGGTCTTGTTGTTAGCTTTCAGTATTTTAAAGAACCAACTTGAAATCTCATATAAAGTTAAGGTACCATTCATATAATTTACCCAACTTGTTCTCATCAACGTGATGTATGTATATATAGAATTAATTCTTTTATAACTTATATAGGCCTAGGTGGCAGAATTTTACTGGCTATCTTTTTGTGGTTAGTTAGTTAGTTAGAATCTCAGTTGTATGTAAGAGAGTTGCATTTCTCATTTTCTGTTATGGCATGGGAGCCAAAGAATTCTCTAAATTGTTGATTGTTATTTTTTTTCTCTTGTTTTATCTCACTTGCCAAATAGAAAAATTTTTTTTTTCTCTGTAACCAAATAGCCTCGAATGGAAGATTTAGCTTGAGCAAAATAAAATCCTCTATGTCCTTTCTACATTCACCTTAATGAGAATTCTTCTTTGATTCTCACATCCTGCATGTTGAAGGGCAATAATTTTTACTCCTAGTCAAGATTCATGAAATGGCTTTGATTTCAAAGAAGAAATTGAAATTTGTGGATGGTTCTATACCAGTTTCAAGAACTTATGAACCTCATTTTACAACTAGGAAGAGGTGTAAAATTATGGTGCTTTCTTGGTTAATGAAGTCTTTGTCTCCATCAATAGCACAAAAGTGTAATCTGAATAGACTATGCTCAAGACCTTTGGAAGGATTTTCATGATCAATTCTCACAAGGCGATGTTGTTCGAATCTCTGATTTGTAGGAGGAGCTAGCATCTTTGAAGCAATGGAATATGTTAGTAACTGATTTCTTTACTCAACTCAATTGTTTGGGATGAACTTTACAATTTAAGACATATTCCTACTTGTATTTGTATTCCTAAATGTAGTTGTAATGCTTTTGAGATTAGTATGAAAGTATCAACATCAAGATTATGTAATTCATTTTTTTGAAAGGTCTCAATATTGAATTTGCTATTGTGAGATCACAATTTTAATCATGGATCTGTTGCATACAATAAATAGAGGTATTGCACTCACTTTGCAGCATGACAGGCAATTAAAAGGTGTTCTTGATCAAGGTATTAATGAATCTACTATTCTTTTTATTGAAAGAGGATAGATAAATTATGATTTCAAGCCTAATAAGTTTCAACAAATCAGTATATTTCTTTTATGAAAAACACAAATGGAAATTGAGGCAATAAGCCTACATGTGTATTTTGTGGTGGGTATGGACACTCGTTGAGAAGTGTTACAAAAAGCACAGCTATCTACCTAGTTATAAATCTATCCACAAAAAATTGTAATGCAACTACAAATCAAGTTAAAAATGGTTTCTTTATGCATGATGATAATGCAAGTTCTGGTTTTATATGTGCTACGAATACTAAGATAAACAGTTGTTTGTTCAAGAGAATTTGGATGATAATGAGAATTTGAAGTTTAAAAGAGTAGTATGATAAATTATTGGCACTTATTCAAAGTGTTCCCTAATTGAGTAGTTAAGTCTCCTGACTACTATAGGGATGCATTTGGTCTCCCTGATGACCAAATGGCACTGTGTGTGAAGTTTCCTGACCCTAATCACATATTACTCTATAGACTCCCTAAGCAATTATGTGATTCAGGCCAAATCAGCCAAAGTTATATTTGGTCGGGCTCTAAAGAACTCAACATGAAATTTCTCCTCCAAGTCCTTCCAGGTGGTAATGGAATTGGAGGGTAAGTATGTGTACCAAGTGAAGGCCAATATAGTAAAGGAATCACTAAAGAGTCTCAGCCTCTAAAATTCATTGGTCGATGCCTTCCCACATTGTACTGTGAATCAGGCTACATGTTAATAAAGGATTGCTGTTTATCCTTGCCTAAAAATAACATAAATTTGGGCACTTTGTATCCCCTATAGAATAGGTGCAGGTTATCTATCTAGTCAGGATAAGGTTTATTATACATCGGCCTACTAATGGGTCTAAAGTCTATTCCCCATCTTTTCTAGTGTGCCTCTCAATAGACACTAATCGATCAAAGGTGGTCGATACTCATATTTATATGAGTTATCCTATTGTGTAGGGATGTTACCCTCATCTAAATCACTGCCTGAAGTTAGTTGTATTACTCGGCCTTGATCATCATATGTAAAAATAGTGCTAGACCGAGGAGGATTATAACCTATAGGTTCACCTTGATATTTTTTTCATTATAATAATTTGTGTGTTGGCCTTGGTAATTGTTTTCATTTTTCTCAAGCTTTTTCATTACACGTACACTACCATACTGCAGATTTGTGGGTATATTAGTGTTTGAGGTATACCTAGGTAGCTCAACATTCTACTTGCCATCCAAAACTGATGCCATGAGGTGGAGACTCACGTTCATCTCCTCTAACTGCTTCTGGGACTGCTTTTTGGATAGCCTCATTCCATTTTAGGATTGGTCTTAAGACTGTTGACATCTAGTCGACTAGATTATTAAAGATGGAGCGGTTCTCCTTGGACACTTCATCTTGTAGTAATTCGACATCATCTCTACTTAGAATCAGCTACCTTCAAGGAGGCATGGCCCTACTGTAGTCCTCTTTAGTATCCACTCACTAGCCTCGACTTTGGTCGTGCTAGGAATGACCAATGGAAGCATCGGGCTTATGTCCTAAGGAGTTCCTTTTTCTGGATTTGTTGACCATGGTTCCAACCTTTTGTAATCTCATATGTATTAGCATACAAGGGTCCCACTGGGTATGCCAAAAAGATGTTTACTAGATAGTGGATCAAGCAAAGACACTTTTTTATTATTTTAAAGGGTCCTGTGAGCCTTTTATAATCTCATGGAAGACGAGAAGAAGAGAGTGAGGTTTGTTGTTAGCTTAGGGTGACAACAGGGATGAGGACAGGTCTTGACCCTTCTAACTTGCTAGTAATAGATCAAGCAAAAGTTTGACTCCACCGGGAAGTCTAATTATAAAGATCAAAATAAAAAAAGACACTGAGTCTACTAGAAAGAAAGTGAAATTGTGTATTTGATTGATAAAAAATTGTCGAGAGTTTTACAATGAAGAAGCTTTAAAATTTATAAGCCCTAAAGCCTTACTTTAAATGGAAGAATTCAAATAAAAACATTCCTAATTCTAAATAAGGTAGATAACTCTAATACCCCAAATCAAGAAAAAGTAAGACATTCTAAAAATAAAGGATATACCAACCTTATTACCATATTACAAAAAAAAAAAAAGCATGAAAAGGGCCCTAGAGGGGGGTGAATAGGGCTAATAAAAAATTGAAGGAAATTAAAGATAAATTAAAATCTATAAGAAGGTTTATGAGTAAAGTAAGAAGAGAGATCAAGAACTCAAGAATTTAAGGAGTTCGATTCACAAATTGAATCTATGTCTCTACCTAACTTATCTCCAAGTTAGGATTTTTAACACCCACACCAATCTTATTAATCAAGATTGAGTTTACAAGAGTTTTGAGGCTCAACTATAATCTTTACAACATAATGATCTTTCTAGGCGACCAAACAATCAATCACAAGTGCTTAAGGCTCATACTTAAACCTAACTTACTAATATTATCTCCTTACTTCCCTTTTTCATCCCAAAAAAGAAAATGAAGAAGAGAGCTAAACTAATGCACAACCAACACTCAAGTTTACAAAGAGAATTTTAAGAGAATGAGTAGCTCAATGAGACGTTAAAAGCATTCAATACTCAACCAACTTGTGAAAAACTTGTTAAATGAAGTTTCAGAGCTGATATATATTGAATAAGGATGAAAAATGGCTATTGAAGATCATTAATGTCTTCCCCACCCTCCTCTAGCCTTCAATAAATGAATTTCAGCTTTTTGCAGTCGGGATGCCGCTCATGGTTGTGAAGGGAGGCTCTAGCTAATGAGGCTTGAACTTTATAGCCGTTGGAGCTTTAAGTAGCCATTAGAGAGCAGTTTGTATGCCGCTCATGATTGTGACCCACTCATGAGGGTCAGTCGTGAGGAGCATAAACTTGCTTGCTTAATTCATTGCCTCCTTCCTATTGGACTCGTGAGCATCCTCATGATCTAGAGGGCTGCTCGTGAGGGGCAGTCTTGTTCTTTAAAAATTGATTTTAGGTCTTCCGTTTTGTACCCAATTGAGCTAGGAACTTGAATAGCTTCTTATGCTTCATGAATTAGAATGTAAAAGCTCTTCATAAGAGTTTTACAAGTCTTCAAGTTGAGAGAGCTATCTTGAGCTTGAAAGATGGAATTCTATTGCTAATACACATTTAGGAAAATCATTAGTACTTCAAATTGTTTGCTAAAACCAAAATTAAGAGATTAATCATGCAAATGGTTAACATATTCAAGCCATCTACATTAATCAAACCCACTAGAACTCAGACTTACTAGTTAATTTTAGGGTCCATAGGGTCATATCTAGCTTGGTGGAGGCCCAAAATCAATCAAAACCGAAGCCCATCGTGGCCATTTGAACAGGTTCAAACAGTTCCATACTTAAACCTATTTATCTAAACAAAACTCTTTTCCCAAGTGTTCTTTTAAACTTGCACTTAAACATATATATATATAGCTAAAATTAACAAATGGTCCATATATATATATATAAATAAAATTTCAGTAGAAAAAACAACTCTAAAATTAACAAATGGTCCCATTACTTGTTAACGTTGGATTAGTCAAATGTTTAGCAAATCTATAATATACATAAATGCATAAAAGGGGAAGGGAGTACACACAAATTTATTAAAATACTTTTATTTATCATTAAATAAAAATTAGACAATTTGATAATTTAATAATGAAAATTAAATTAAATTAATTATAATTTAATTGAAATATATTTTTTTATTTTTATTTTAATTAGGCCAACTTTTACTTTATCTCTAATAAAAATTAAATTAATAAAAACGTAATTTTAGTTTAACTAAGGTCATTTTTAAAATTTTAATAAATTATAATTCTATTAAATTTATAACATTAGATTCCTCTACAAATAAAACAAGAATTTTTATTATTTTAAAAATAATTATAATTAAATTAATTCAAATTTATAGTTGTCTAATAACTAACTACAACCATAATATTTTTTTAGAAAATCGTGTATGAATTTTTTTTTGAAATTAGCATTTATGTTATATAAACAAAATTATAATTTTATTATCTTCAAATATTTAATTAAACTAGTAGATAGTCACGTGCTTCGCATGTGAATAAAAAAAATTGTTTAAACATAGCATATAAAATATTAAATATACACTTTGATATTATTAGAGTTATTATTATTATTAATTAATTTTTAAAAATGATAAAATGTTATTTTTTGTATAACTATTCAATATTACAAATTTAATGGAGTAATAATTTATTACAATTTGAATGAATCTTTTATTTAAATTATTATATAATATTTCTTCAATATTTTTTTATAATTAAGAATAGAAAATTGTTTAGAGTTGTGATAGTATATAAAATATAAAATATATACTTTGTATTATTATTATTATTAGGGATTTTTCATAAATAGACCAAAAATTAAAAATATTATCAAAAGCCACATTGACCAAAAAATATTTTTAAAACTAATTTTTCTTTTTTCAAAACTAACTTCCCTAACATTTTTTTTTAAATATTGATCTCTTTCATTTCCTCCCTTATTTTTAGGGTATTGTCTTCTTTTTTTCCTCAATGTTTTTTACCACAATTTTTTCTACTGTTTTCATTTTTTTCTCAATATTTTTTTTGCTATTTTTAAGGTATTGTCTTCTTTTTTTATTAATATTTTTTTCTTAACATTTTTTCTACTGTTTTCATCTTTTTTTCTTAATGTTTTTTTATGTTCAGCATTTTTTTTTTATTATTTTCAAGGTACTCTCAACATTTTATTTTTTTGCTCAATATTTTTTTAAGGTACTGTCTTCATCTTTTTTTCCTCAACGTTTTTTTTTCTCAACATTTTTTTGTCTTAATTTTTTTTTCAAATGAATGATTATGAACTAAATATTTTCAATTGTTGTAAAAACAAGTAATAAATATCTTCCACTATTGTAACAAGTAATAAAAAAAAATTTCCCATTTTATATTGTTAAAGAATAAGGATTTTATTTTTTTTGTTACTTTGATTTGTTTATTAAAATGTCTAACAATTTTTTTTTTCAAAAAAATAATTATCTTGAACTTATTGATCATCAATATGTAACATATTTACAATTTTTATGGCGTATTTCTAACATCCACAAAAAAAAAACCGTAAAAAAAAAAACAACAACACTGAAAAATAAAAAGCAACAATATTGAAAAAAAAGCAACGACACTGAGAAAGAGAAGCAAAAAAAAAAAACAACAATCGGAAAGCAACGAAAAACAACAATAGAAAAAACAAGAAACAACAAAAACAACAACTAAAAGACAATAAAAATAACAAAAATGTGTCTTCTTTGAGCCAGAATTTGAGAGGAGCGAAAAAAAACCTAAAAAGGGGAGAGCTGAATTTATAATTATCACCATAATACAAAAATAATGCTACAAGACTCATAATAATAATAATAATAATAATAATAATAACAACAACAACAACAATAATAACAACTACTACTAGTACTACTACTACTACTTTTGAGATAAGTTATATTCACTATTTATAAAACAAAAAAAATATATTTTATATATAATTTTTAAATAAAATTCATTGGAAAAAATATACTTGAATTAATTAATTTTTTAATCTCATGAAATTCAAATCGAGATTAAATGAATTATATATCTGATATTTGTCTTTCAAAATGCCAATGCAGTGGCTCCTAAAGCTAAGAAAAAAGGGCCAAAAATAAAAAGACCAAAACATAAAAAACACCGCTAGTTCAAATGTGAAAGACAAAAATATAACAATGTTATAAAAGAAACTAATGAGTCAAAGTTGGCCCATTAGTGATATTATCGCTTACTATATTGTTGTTGTTGTTATTATTATTATTTAATTTTTAAATATGGTAATGATATAATATGTTTGTAGAACAATTCAGTATTATAAACTTAATAAAGTTATAATTTATTACGATTTCACTAAATTTTTATTCAAATAATTATACAATATTTCTTTAATATTTTTCTCTATTCTAAAAGTAATTTCATATAAAAATATTATGACTATAATTGTTTTAAAACATTTTTAATATTGATTTTCTCTTTCTTGAGTAATTATATATTAGCTTTTTAATAATTTTAATCTTAGTATTTCTATCTATTAAAAAATTATTTATACTATTTTTAATTATGATTATAATTAATTATTTAAATATCAATTAAATTAATTATAAGTATTTTTTATTAGACTTCAATAAAATTTCTAAAGCTATGATATTCATTTAGTTTATATTAGTTCAAATAAAAGATCATTTAATTATAGCAAGAAATATAATTTAATTAAAATTGGAACTAATATACTATTTAGTTAGTTTGTATAATATAAAATATACTTACCCTAATCAAAATAGGAAATGAAATTTAAATTAATTTATAATTTTAATTTTGATTTATTTAATATTTAATATTTAGTTTATGTGATATAAAATAAAAGTTAACCTAATTAAAATAGAAAATACAGTTTAAACTAAATTATAATTGTAATTGTAATTGTAATTTTATTTGATAAATTACTAAATTATCCTACTCTTATATAATGAACAATGTAGACGATTTTGTAAATTTGTGTGTCCCTTCCTTTCATATATTTATATACATTATAGATTTTAATAATAGAAGAACTAAAATTAAATTAATTATATTTTTATTATCCAATTATTAACTAAAATTATAATATTTTCTAAAAAAGTTATTGACTAAAATAAAAATATTGTACAAAATTATTTTTAAATTTAAATTTAAATTAATAATCAATAATTCATAAAATTTAATCAAATTAATATTAAAATATAAGTATATAAAAAATATACTTGAATTCAAGAATACAATTAAATTTACTTTTTTAATATAATAAGTAAATGTCTAATATAGTTAATGAGTCATATATACTTTTCATTGCATATTATAATTAACATAATTATTAATTTTTTTTTTATAAATTCTTCCAAAGAAAATAAAGAAGAAAAATTAAAATATATTATGAAGGAACATATCTTCATGTCTATATTTCTAATAACTAAATTAGAGAAAAATATGCATTATTTTAAAAAAAAATCTTTTACAATAATAAAAGTACAAACTTAATTTATATGTTTAAAATTATTGATTTATTTTATATATTTTACTACAAAATTTAAAACTAAAATAACACTTCTAGAAAAAAAAAACACATTCATGTACAAAATTAATAAAAAAATATATATCTTTATACTTAATTATTATGAAATTTTTTAAAAATTGTACACTCTAATTATTATTATTAATGTAAACATATTTAATTTAAAATTAAATTTTATTTTATAAAATACGTGCCCAGTGATAAAAAAAAATTACATGTGAAACATGTAATATATACTAGTATTCTAAAAATAATGGAAGCATTTTTTTTATTATTTTTTTCATCTAATGTCCTTGGTATCCTGTGGCCACATGCTAGATGATCCACGAGGGATAAAACTCTCTCAGCGTCTATTTTCTTTATATATAAAACTCAAAGTCAAAACCTATCTTATAAGGGAATACAAACTTTTTACCATTTGAACCATAGCATTTTGGTAATAATATACAAGCATCTTTAATGAATTAAAAAGAGAAACTCTTTTTCAATAAGTGATAAAATAAAACTATATCAAAATGGAACAAGCAAAGGTGAAGGCAATTATTAAATCGATGCAACCCACAATGTCACTAGGTTGCAGTCACTCTAAATTCCACTATTCTGGACACACTGGAGAAAAGAATGAGCTAACCAAGAGAGTAGAAATTTTAGAACTTGAAATTTATAGTCATTATTGATAATTCACTAGGTATCCTTCATGTCAGTATTTTGTATTCCGAACAAATACCTCAAACTTCATTCGAAAGGCAGGATGGAAAAATGGCATCTGATAGCTTTTGAAGCCCAACGAAGTAAAGGGGCACCAAAATAAATTTGAAGTGTCATTAACAGTAATTCATTGCAGAGAGTTTTCAGGTAATAATTGTTGAAGACAGATGATACCGCTCGATCTAAAACAAGTGCAAGTGCAAGATGGCAAGAGCCACTTCCATTTTAAGTGCAGACAAAGGAAAACCAATTGAGCAGTGAATGCACATATATTGTGTAGATCCATGTAATTCTGTATATTTAACTAGAAATTTATCTATATACATAACAAATGAACCAGTTGATTTTCCTGCCACTCTAATACTTGTTATCCGGTAACACTAGAAAATGGTTATAACTAAAAGCCACTTCGAAAGAAAAAGTTCGGAATTTTGTATTCTAACTCAGCACCAACTAATTGGTCATCTTTCACCCATTAATGATTCTAGAAGTGCTGCCTCCTCCTCCTGAAAAAAAGAAGTGACATAAAAATCAATAATAATAGCTATTCAAGCAAGGAAGAATCAGCATGTGCAAAGGGAGTTACACACCACTAGGGCATTGAATTCTGTCTCCTCGTCAATGGCACTTATAATAGCAGGGTCCTCCAATAGGTCCTGTTTCGACATGAGCATCAGACTCAGTAATTCTCATAATTTAGCTTTGTTTTACTTCAGATGATGCAACCTCAACTTTTATTAAAAGACTAGTTAAATGCATTCACATGCTAATGCAGGTGATTCTTGAGTGAATGGCTTCTTTCTCTCACAAATGACAAACAACTCAAAATCAATAGTATAGCACAATGATTGTGCCATTTCCAATGATTGGCACCAAGATGGAGAACAACTAGCAGGCACAAATGAAAACTATAGCAATGCGAGGGATGACAGTGTCTCAATAATTCAGCACAAGGCAGAGGATTCAAGATCCAAACACCCTGTTTCATACGATTCCTGCTGAATGATTTATTTCATTCTTAGCCTCTCAATTGGCACCATATAATTATTATTTTTTTTTTTATAAAAAGTTATGAGTTATTAATTTATAGATTTGGGGATATCAGAGTGATGAAATACTAGAAGGAAGAATGAAACATTTGAGCAATGGGAATAACTACACCCATATAAATAGTGATAGGCAACCATAGGAAGCCAACTAGTTTAACATATCTGTAGTTTTCTAACACTGTTTATAGGCTATACTGAAGTCTGGATTTATATTTGGGATATTTAAGAAAAGCATGTACATGGTATAATTTTCTAGCATGCCACACATGATGCAATTTCTTGTTCTTATTACAGCGCATGATACAAACAGCAAAAGTATTATGTAAGATTGTACATCACTTACATCATCAGCAATTTGCAAGTGTCCATTTTGATCCTGCACAAACAAAATCCAATTTTGTAAGTTCCACTCCCAATGTAAGGATGGAAAACACATGATATTCTTCAGCCACTTGATTTTAACAATGCTCTGCCTTTTTGCCGTATGTGATTAAGTTATTAAGAACTATTTCTAACTATAAAATGACAATAAATCAAATTTCAAAATGAAATGAGAGATCTCATAAATTAATTCTTGTTTAAGGTCTCTTGAATAGTTCATGGACCTATCACTATGAAAGCTGGCCATATTAGTCATATTTATACTTAAGAGTTAGCTAAAGTCAGATAAAAACAGCCTTGAGGTTTTAATGCAAACATTTACTTATGCAACTTTTTGTCTTGAACACACTTCTTTATGGATCCACTAATTAATTGAACATTTCAATCCTTTCAACTTTCCCTGTAGTTTATATCATATATTTGAAAAGACACTATGAATATCCAAGTGAATAAGAATTAATTGACTGATTGAAAGTGCAGTTGTATGTTCTATTTTTTGACTGATTACCTTTACAGCAACGAATAGAAGGGGGTCAGATGGTGTATAGATCATGTAATGAGAACCATCCTACACAAGATAAACAGAAAAAAATGAACCCAGTTTGAAAGGGCAATGCAAAATCAATAATTACTGGTAACATAAAAATATCTACTCTGAAATGGGTAATCATCTGTCCTAATGCAATAGCCTTGGGCATGCAATAAAGAATGCTTGAGCCCTAAGAGAAGTTACTTCATGCTAAAAGCTGAAATGTCTTGATCTGCAAATATTCCTTCTCAAGATGTTATTCTGATTCATGCATAGGATAATTAGCCTCCAAAAAAAAAGTAGAGAAGAAGATTTACCATGATCATTCCACTTAAAGATTCCAGTTAAAGTAGATGCAGCATCATTAAGAACCAAAACATTGTTGCAGGTGAAAATTCTAAATATTCTGAAATTCTGTTTATCCTGGATCGATTATATCCTTGAACACGGGTGTCTAATTCTTATGGAATATGGACTGACTGGAAAGATGCAGCCCATTAGTCCAGCATGGGGTTTGGAACGTTTTGATCCTTTAGAAAGCACATTAATTTAAAAAGGGGCCTAAATTTGTCCATTTAAGCTTTTATGAATTGTTGCTATAGTAATATAAAATGCCACTTTTCATTAAATGATACACTGCTTGTAGCATCACTCTGAGGCTCACATGAAGAAATTATTTTGATTCACCCGCATGACTGAAATCATCTATAAGATCCATTCTCATGGGGGCCCAGTTTCAGACAGAGAAAAGTGAGAATAATGGGATATATCTTTTCCCTCTCACCATTCTTTTATCCATCCTTCCAAAACAATAGAAATATAGAACAAACCAGTAAAAGTATCATGGTTTGCATCCAGAGCAATTGGTATGGTATTGCCAGCAAGAACCGAGCATTGAAATTAATAGATTAGTGAAACATATAGGAAAATGGAAAAAATCACAAATCATAACAATTGCAAAACACCAATAGTTCATCATTTCATATATACAGTATTACAATATCCAACAGGTTGTTTCCAAGAACAAAGGCTAATGACCAAAAAAGATGGAGACCCAAAATGCAAATTTGCATTTCTTTAATCAATTCTCTTATTTTTCTTTATTAAATTTTGGCCTAATTTACTAACTTAGTTGAAATTTTATCAACTGGTCAAATTCAAATGATTGTCATTATTAACTATAAAATGAATTTTTTTTGTTTTTTCTATTCTCTCTCCTCCACTCTTACAGTATCAGCATTAAACAAAGTTACAAGTTTGCTTTAAGTACACAAAAATATAAGTAAATCAATCACTATTTTATTAGGAAAACTGTATATGGTTACTTCCAACCAATCTACCATTATTTGATGTTAGTAACATGCACAATGAAGAACTACCATCATAATTGTGAACATATAAAGTTAATGCAAATAGATCAATTATCGTGAATTAAAACGAAGAAAAGAAGACATGCTCCTACAGAAAGCTATCAATTACCAGATGGAAATATGTAACTTCTACGCCTTCAGTTGGCAGGCCATCTATATCTTCACCATCATCTACAACATTTTATGGGCACTACAAGTTAGGAAAATATCTCATACAAAGAGGACATTGTAATTAAAAATTGACATCATATAAAAAATTTTCAGATTTAAACCATTATTCTTCTAGAGCAACCCTATGTCCTACATGATTTGGGAAAGACCCTAATTTAGAAGGGGAAAAAGAAATAGTCTCGAAGAAATAAAAATAGAGAAAATCTATGAAGTCCTAAACTCGGAATAGATACAAAAAGCAATAATATCAATAACCAAGAGACTAAATATTGTAAAAGGCAGATATCCAAAAACCTGCATATGTAAAGCATGTTAATTCATGAGATAACACAATCCTAAATGTAAAATGCACCCATAGTTAACTTCCGTTGTAACAAAAAAAAAAAAAAAATGAACCCATAATGACATAGGAAATCTTGTGGGTTTTACGTTCTACAATTATTTTGAGTCAGCTTAGATCCTTACAAGGGGACTCAAAATGAAATATTACCATCAGGAATTAGGATTGTAATTATGTTGTAATCAAGGCTGAATTTATGCTATAATTTAGACTACAATTAGGGGTTATTCAAATTGTTAACAAGTCCAGGGGCCTCAAGAGTGTTGGCCAATATACACACGTGGACTTATAAATGGAGTTGAGCCTATGTAACACAAAACCAATTAGCTTGTGTTAAGATCACTTCGTTGCTTTGGACTTTTCCAATGTAAAATATATTCTCCAACACTTGTTAAACACAAACGGACCACAAGCCACACCCAAGTCCAGGCATGAGTCCAAGATCACCGCTCTGATACCATATTAACAAGTCCACGGGCCTCAAGAGTATTGACCCCCACACACAGGTGGACTTATAAATGGGATTAAACACAAGTAACACAAAACCAATTGGCTTGTGTAAGGTCCAATTTACACCACTTATAAATCACTTTATTGTTTCGCACTTTTTCAATGTGGGATATATTTTCCGGAATATTTAAAAGTTATTTTCTAAATATCGTATTTGGTATTAATCTAGAATTTTCTTAATTATAATTGATTTAAAATTTTCCTATTTTGGGATTTCTAATCCCAAAAGCTTTAGGATTTTGAGGGGGCAATATGTACCCATGCAAGCTAGCTATTTTATAAAGTAGCTATGACTTTGGTATTTCAGCAAATAAAAATATATTCCTTTAACCTTTGTGCTACCCCATAGCTGTGTGCATTGGGTTTGTGCTGTTTGTATTATCGTTTCTCAGTCTTCTACATCAAATAACAAACTTTACCATTGCAATCAGTTTTTAGCTTTTACTTGGTCACTTCTGCTAAGATAATTCTTGATAGAAACGCAATATATTAGCCTACAACCTCACCTCAACTTTTCTAGACAATGGATACAAGAGCAATAGACAAGGGTAAAAGTGAGACACAAAATGACAAAAACCTAAGGCAATTTATCCACCTTTTTTTTTTTTTAGCACAATAATAGGCCTTCTTTTTAGGATGTTCTCAAGGATTCATAAGCATCAGCTCATTTATATCTAGACAAACATTTTACCAATAAGTGTTATCAACACTTACACTGAATCATTAGTTTTGTTCAATACCACTCTTTAATTGTCCCGCTTTTTCCAAACTTTTATTTATAATTTAACCTTATTAGTTAATTTTTAACTTTCTTCTTGCTTGAATTGTGTGTTTAACTCAATAACTTCGCATGGTTGCTATAGATTTCCCTAAAACATTGAACTTCAAGGGAAAACTTTAGAGAAAAGGCAGTTGGGATATATAATAACAGCTTGACACTTCATGGAATGTAATATACTGAGGTTATTACCTATGCGGAAATCAAATATGTCATCTTCAGAGTAACAGAATGCTCCCCTTGCTGTATAACAAAACCTGATGGGACGGCACAAACATGAAACCAACCACTGTCAAGCATTCAAGCGAAAATTTTGAACTAACATAAAATACAAACTTGGAATATTTTGAGGCTGTTACAAACTCTACTCTACTTTACCCGCTATGCACTAGGTGCATATGTATCTTGGCCAGAGCATATGCAGCAGCCGGAAGAATAGCTTCAACTTCATCATCATTGACCTAGAATGGGGAAGCATGTATAGTACAAGGTTGACTGAAACATTTACCAGGGAGACAAGGAATATCATAAAATAATGAAAAGAATATGAAAAGTTAATGCCTCCAATAAGCAGCAGATATTGCAAATGGATAGTCTTCAACGCTTCACGACAAGTCACAAAAAATATAGTTTCTCCAAGGGTAGTATAGTAGTTCAATTTTATCAAGAGTTTCAAATCTATCAATTTCCTCTACCCATAATAATCAGGTTTACCCCATATAGTAGTTCAATTTTATCAAAGTTAGGAAGAATACTATTAGATAGATTTTCTGATTGTTTTCACTTTTATGACACCATTATAGGCAACAATGTTGTAGAACTAGCTTAAACAAAGTCTATAAGTCCGCGAATTCATAAGCACCAGCTATTAAGAACCAACAAAATTCTCAAGAATTTTTATTATGAGCAAATATAAATGTGTACTAACAAGATTTTCTTCAGTTCAAAATACGCATTACATATTATTCTTATAACAATCCCATTAAAAATGTCAATAGGAAAGTGCAACCAGCAATGGAAGTAAATAACTTAATGGCATTAAGCTAAAGTGTAGAACCATTATGCAAGAGCCACTGCATGTGAGAAATGCAATATGGTTTTGCACGATGCCACATAACATAGTATAGTGACATTGTTAAAAATGGTGTTGCACAATCGATTGTTCCCAATCAATTTCCTTATTTAGGATACTCTATATAGAGTGATAGCATATTGTCCGCCCTCAATTCTATTCCCCTTCCCCTTATTCTTGTTGTTGCAAAACTAGGATAAGGAAGAAGTAATATTGCAACTCAAATCCTTATCAAAGTCAAAAGGAAGGAAAAATTTTGAAAGAACAGAAAATTATGTTTAAGTCTCATACTATTTGAATGAAGCACGCAAAGAAGGAAATAGAAGAATATTCACCACCAAAATTTGGTGTCCCAATTTAGCATCATTCTTCTATAACAGGAAGGACTTGATGCAGATAAGTGCAACAGTCAGATTTTAACGTTTTACTCCGTGATGCAATGGAATGCCCATATAGGATTAAATCAAAAACTAAGACATTTTTTTTTAACAGTGGTGTTAAGGGCCAGAGGAACATACAGCTGACCACCCATCAATATTTGTGCTCTTTAATATGTGAACGGGCCTGCAGCAATGAAGTTCAGATTGAAAAATGATATAATATGTTGTAATTTGGTACATTGTAAAATCATAATGGAGCAGAATTCCTTACGTGTCTACTGGGCATAACAGCATGCACTCATCCCCTTGTGAACTTCTAAAGACTCTCCTTATAGTGCACTCGAGTGGATAGTTATTAGAGGAATCAACCTGTCAAAATTTTCAGGAATTTATAAACAGAACTAACAAAGGGATAACAACAGAAAGGTTAACACGCTAGCATTACAAGTGATGCTAAGCTAAACTGTCTTTAGACGAAGCTCAAAAATGCAAAGATGACTCACAATGGTAGCAATTCGCTTGTTAGAAGCCATGATAACCCTCCCAGTTTCATCCACCAAGAATCCTGCGGGTGGCTTCGGCAGCGGCATAGTCGGACGGTAGGAATTTGAACTTGAATCAAAATCTTCATCCGCGGAGTCAACTTCACCCTTCACTATCTCGACATCCCTCAAATTATTATTGGCACCGGCACCGTTATTTTTGGTCCTTTTCTTCTTCTTCTGCTTGCTGGAAGAAGCTGAGGAAGAGGAAGAGGAAGAGGAAGAGGAGGAGGATGAGGAGCTTTTATTGAGTGGTCCAGCCGCAGACCTCGAGGCTTGGCAAGTGTGGAGTAGTGGCAAGGAGGTGATACTAGGGCTTAGGATTGAAATTGAGGTGGGCAACACGACAAATGATTGTTTCTCAAAGTGAGAATTCAAGGAGAACATCTGAGGCTCTAATCGGGATATGGAGAATGCCATTTTGTTCATTGATATTTGGTTAAGTTAGCATGTCTTAGCTTTCTTGTTCAAATCTTTAATATCAGGGTGATGGGCTGAAGTAGCAATTCACCCCCCTAAACTTTTATCCAAGGTGCAATTCTCCCCGAAATTAACGTTTAGGCAAATACCCCAGAATTTTGTAAATTTAGACGGTTAACTCCAATTTTTCATTAAAAAATATATATATATATATTACACTCTCTTAAAAAAATTAAAAAAAAAAAATAATCTATCAAACAAAGTAAAAAATAAAAATAATTATCTATAAAAAATTTTTTAGGCCAAATACATAGTTCCACCTATGAACTTTACTCAATTAATCTCCAGCACTCCTCAACTTTTATTATATTTTATTCAACCTTTAAACTTTTATTTTGAACTTACCTGACCCTTATGATACATAAAATTAAAGTATTTAATAAATCAATGTTGATATGAGCACAAGAGAAACGTATATAAACTAAGCTAATATTTAATGAAAGAGAGAATATAATTAAAAATAAAATTTTTCTAACTTTTAATATCAATTTTTAATTCTATTTATATTGTTTTGAAGCTAATTTTAGCATTTTATATGTTGAAAATCATTTGAAATTAAATTTTTATCCGTTTTGATATTATATGAGTTAAATAGAATAAAAAAGTACCAATTAAAATGTGAAAAATGTTCAAAATAAATGTTTAAAAGTTGAATCGAAAATAATAAAAAATGAGGAGTGTCAGAGATTAGTTCAAAGGTGACACTTAGCCATTTTTTTTTATTATAAACTACACATAAACTAGATAAAAGAAAAAACACCTTCACTTAAAACCGTACCCAACACTGGGGCCGTCCTCCAACCATCATCTCTCCACCATTGAATCCCTCACCATCTTCTTTCCAAACACCCTTAAGAATCTTATTATTTGCCAACCCAATTAATCCAGAGAGTGAATCGTTGTTGAAGTCATCCACTAGTAGGAGGAGAATATCAGTAGCATTAGCGTCATCGTCATTGTCATAGTCATCTCTCACTTAGTCACCACTACTCGCACCCAACAACTAGTTGCGCCACCTCTTCCTCTTTTGATTTTGTCTCAATTCATCTCTTTTTCTCTTTATAAACAATAAGTTCTTTAACATTAGGAGATAAAGAATCAACCTAATCTGTAAGGGACATATCATTGGTCTCAAACTTCTCAACAAGGTTTGTTCACTTAAAAGTAACTTGAGTTTTAATTTTGCAGGCTGCAGGGTATCCAACACATTTACAAGCTTGTGAAGAAGCTTTTAGTTCACTATCTGCATGTTGAACTTTAAATCCACCAAGTCCACAACTTCGATTTGTCATCTTATGTGTTTAGTGACTCTCTGATGGCCATCATAAAAAAATTGATACAATTGATTTTTTTTTAAATAATTGATATAATTGATTTTTTTAATCGATGATACCTTCACAATTTGGAAAAGAATGATTTATTTTTCATAGGGATAACAACTCTGTTAGTCCTAAACAAAGTGAAATTTTTTCAATTAAGTCCTGCAAGAAAAAAATGTCCAATTAAGTCCTAAAACTAATTAAAAAGTTCTTCGTTAGTCCTAGGTTGTTAAACCTAACGGAAGCTGATGACGTGGTGGTGATATAGGACAGATGCTTAACACGTCAGTAGCCACCTAAGCTGCTCTTTTCTCCACAGTGGAAGCTCTTCCACGTCAGATTTCCATTAGCTAAAAAAACTAGGGTTTAACTTTAACTTTCTCTATTTTGAAAAAGATATGACTTGAGCTTTCATCTGAGAAAGTACACAAAAAAAGGGAAAAGGAGACATAGTTAAAGAGAAAGAGAGATCAACGCAGATCGAAGGAGTGAAAGAAAAAATCGAAAACCTTGTTCTCTGTTACCCTTTTAGTTATGGATGAGTTGTACGCTCTTCACTCTACTTGCAGTGGTCATTACTCTATGCAGCAGCCGGCTTTACCGGAGAATATGGTTATTGCTGCTCCGATTGATTACCATGGCGCCGTTTCTTCGTCGCCTGGGTTTTTTTTTTCCTATGTTAGATTCTGAGCAGTTGTATTCTGGGTCTTCTGCCGTATCTGTATCTAATGCTGCTTCTATTATGGTTGAGATGTAGAGAGGTGGTAATGGTGGCAGGGGTGGTTCTGAAGAGGCGGTTTCTAGTGCAATTAGGGCCAAAATTACTTCTCATCCTCTTTACCCGAAATTGCTTCAAGCTTATATTGATTGCTAGAAGGTATAACATGGTACATATATGAGATTGCATGTGTAGTTCTCTCCAGTGTGAACCATTCAATTGCTTCTGAGTCTTGATATTTTTTTAACGCTGGATGCTACTGCTAGTTTAATGGCAGATAACGGGCTCTTTTGGTGGCAGCTGTTTAACGTTGCCATTGCTTCTTACAAAGCAACATTGCTTGACTGGGTGCTCAAAATGTAATTAATTGAACTGCTTTGGTCAATGGGTATGTGAAAGTTGATCAACTTTTGGTTGCTCGTGAACTGTTTGACAAAATGCTTGAGAGAAATTTGGGAAGTGTGTTGATGTTGCCATTGTGTGCATGTTGGTTTTGCTATTGTTCTTGGGCACATGGCCTGCTGTTATGACTCTGCTAGAAAGGTGAAACCACCTTCCTGAGCATACTTATCTTGATTACTCCATCACCAATCTGTTAGCTGCTATAATTATAGCTTTAACTTTTGGTGAGATTGGAAAGAGCACCCTTGAATCACCAAATTTTCTAACAAAAGTTTCTAAAGTAAGCTTTTGATTATAGAATCTATTGTGAACTGATCAAGAAAGTTGGATGTTTATAGAATTAGAGTTAGTGACTGTGTAGATTTCGGGTTTTGATTTGCTATAATTATACTAGCAATAGAATAAAGCTTACAACAGTAATTTTTATATGTGCCCTTCTTATTTCTTTATGAATGATCAGAGATTTTCTTTGTGAATGGTTACGGGGTGTTAAGTTAAGCAGTAAACAATGCAAGTGTTAAACCTAATTTTGTTAGTTAGTGAAAATTTGAAGTGGAAGAGCTTCCACTATGGAGAAAAGAGCAGCTTAGGTGGCTGCTGATGTGTTAAGCATCTGTCTGATATCACCGCCACGTCATCAACTTCCGTTAGGTTTAACAGCCTAGGACTAATGGAGATCTTTTTAATTAGTTTTAGCACTTAATTGAACATTTTTTTTCTTGTAGGACTTAATTGAAAAAATGTCACTTTATTTAGGATTGACAGAGTTGTTATCCCATTTTTCATATAATAAATGCTAACATAGAAGAGTTAATTAGGTTTTAAATTTGAGATAAACACAATTTTGATTCTTGTGGTTTTGCCAAGTCCTATGATTTTTTTGGCATTTAAATACCCTGTGTTACACATTTTTTTACACTTTAGTACCATTCTAACTAAAATCATTATTATTTTATGAGAAAATATTAATATAATATTAAATTTCAATGATAAATTTGTTCTATGTATGATTTATAATCAATCTAACCAATTGGTTATTTTAAAAATATTGTAAATTTATTTTAAAAATCATTTCTTTTTATTCATAATTAAATTAAAAATACATCTAAATTTTATTTTTTGTGAGTATATGTAGTTAGTTGAATGATATATTACTCATTATATGATTTTAGCATTGAAAATCCATATTATTTTTACATTAAAGCATATATTTTAAATAATATTTGTTAGAAGGGTACTAAAGTCTACAAAAAAGTGAAACACAAGGCATTTAAATGTCAAAACAAAAAATCACATTACTGATTTTACCAAAAGGCAAAACCACAAGAATCAAAATTATACTTCTTGAAATTTTCATGGTAATGAGTTTACTAGGCTCACTTCCAAAAAAAAAAAAAAAGGAATTAATTAGGTTGCGCATTTGATTTTTTTTTGTTTTGTTTCTCAATAAAATTTTGAATTAAAAAAACACTGAAGAGCAGCTCTCGGTTATAGTTAATTAGGCTCAATTAAAAAATTGATTAAATTAGGTTTAGGATTTGATTTTTTTTCTTAATAAAGTTTAAAATTATAAAAAATGAGAGAGCAGCTACAAGTAATAACTAATTAGGCTCAGTTAAAAAAAATCATTTAATTCAGTTGGATATTTATTTATTTATTTTTGTTTCTTAATGAAAGTTTTGTATAATAAAAAATAAAGAGTAGCTTGGGAGCAAATAATAAAATGAGAGTAAAAAAGAAAACTAAAATTTTATTATTATTTATTGCACTTCACTTGCATTTTATAGGAAGGTGTTGTTCACTCTGTCAAATTTGGAACTAATAGTCTAGATTTTGAAAGTTTTGGGTTTATTTGCCTAGAAAGTTAATTTTGGTGGTAATTGCACCTTGAATAAAAGTTTGGGGAGCCAATTGCTACTTTAGCCCAGGATGATGTGTAGCAAAATCATTATTGTTGGCGGAATGCACAATTTCTTTCGGCCCATGTACTTCGTCATTTTTTTAATAGGATGCTGACCACGAAAGCCTTATAAGTTATTAAAATTTTACAGTTAAGTCCTAAAATAATTTTAGAAGTTCAAAAAGACAATAAAATATTACTATTAGGACTATATATGATAAAAGAACCCACATGAATCATGCTTCTGAACCCTTTGGTTATATGGAGCCACAAGCAATGAACTTGTGAACCCTTTAATTAATTTGAGAATCACCCGTGGATTGCTAGGAAACAAGTTAATGATCAAGCTTAGAACCCTAAAAAAATTAAGTCCTTAAAACCCAACCAGTAAAGACGCCACAAGATTTAATTAATTCCTTAATAAGTATAAAATGCATTCACTCAAGAACATAAGAGAGCAAAACTCTAAAATAAACCTCTTAATACTATTAATCTCAATCATAATGTGTTTTACAAGTTTAAACAAGCTATTTTTACTCTAAACATAATAAAGGTAAAATAAAAAATAAATAAATGTTCAAAGCAATTGAACCCTAAAAATAAGATAGTTCCATCGCACGTGTCACACCTATACCCTAATTATACGTATATTTGCATTCATATTACATTTGCATTTATACATTTATTGATTGAATTTAAGTATAAGCTAGTATATATAGTTAGACTAGTGTATCGAGTTAAGCTGTGACTTGTACTCGATCAAAGAGCGAGGATTTTTGAATTTTGATGACACTCAAAATGAGTGAAATTTTGAGAATAAAAGAGATTAGGAGTAAAAATAAAATAAAGAGTGAGATTTAAAAAGTTTAGGATGAATTGGGCTTAATTGAAACAAATAGTCGTGCCAAAATGCACAATTGAAAGCTTAAGGTTTAATAGATGAGAAAACCATTTCATTAAGGCTCAAAATGGATATTTCACCTTTAATATATCCAAATCAGATATGGAATCTTCTCAAATTCGTGGCTTTAGAGAGAGCAGCCTTAGTTGTTAAGGAAAAGAAAAGAAAAGCTTAGAAAGGAAAGAGAGAAAGCTAGGGAAATTCAGAATTCTTTAAGTGGAGTTGATTGTTGTGAGCTAAATTTGGAAGTTTAAAGCCATTTAAGGCTATTATTTTTCATTCTAAAAGCCTGATTTGATTGATTTGGTAAGTATTCTATTGTTTTGGTTGATTTCAATTAGGGTTCATAACTTGCTGTTCTCAAGTTCTGAATTGCTGATTTTTTAGTCAATTTATTTTGATCATATCTTGAGTTCAAAAGCTCCAAATTAAGTTTTATTTGATTATTTGGAAACTTGGAAGATTTATCTAAAACTTTTTCTCTTTCACCTTGATCTGATTCAGTTTCAATGTTCATGTAATAAGAGGAAACATTTTAATGGTCAATCAGCCCGAGAAACTGACCTGGTTATGTTTGGATGCCTATATCTCGTTCTATAGTTATCCAAATGAGATGAAATTTTTAAAGAAATTAGAATACATATAAAACTAAGATTTATTCAAATTTTAGCTTGAGATTCATTTTCTACAAGTCTAGGCATTTTTTCTAAATTTGGCTTGAAACAGCCCTTTTAGAGTAAAAGGGGCAGAATTGTGAAATTGAGTTAGTTTGTATTTTATGCATATCATTTGGGGATGCATGGATATATCAGCATGTGAGAATGTTATATTGATGATTTTTAAACAAAATGCATGATTTAGGTATTGGAAAGGGCAAGGAAGGTGCTGGTACAAATTAAGCAAAATAGTGAATCAGTTGTGTTAGTTTTGAAAGCTACTTT
>CATIWK010325904.1:0-14963 GCA_949634005.1 Mallotus japonicus | reverse complement strand
TAATTTTTTAATTTTAATAATGAATTATGATTTTTTAAGTTTTATTATTTTACTGAATTGGTACTAGAGAAATTGTTAGCTAATTCATTAAAATTTATTTCAAAATTCACAATTTCATTAAAAAAAATTATAACTAAAATTGAAATTAATTTGTTGAGATAATAAAAAAATTATGGCTGACTCATTAATTTAGGATGTCAATTTTGGTAAAAAAAATTACCGTAAAATTTATAATAATTTGTCTATCTAATAAAAATTAAAAAATTATAATTTATTATTAATATTAAAAAAAAAAAAGTAAAAGAAAGCATTAGATTATTCAGAATTTTTTGAGGGGTAATTAAGCCTAATAACAACAATGGAGAACCTTAGAATTTGAAACACGACCATTAGTAGCAGGCTAGCAGCCATTTTGCATGCTTCATTATCAAAAGAGACATTATTCTTTTTGCATCTTCATGAAATTTTAAATCGGAATTTTTTTTTGGAAATGAGGAAATGCAAAACAATAAAGAGAAAAGTAAATGCAACGCACATAATGGCATCATATTCTAATTATTTTTCAGATATAGAAATGGTGAGGTTAATTATAACATCAAATAAATTCAATTACATTTAACGGCCTTTCACCAGAAAATCTGACCATTTCTACAATAATTCTTCATGAACCTAACCTTCCCTCCCTGCACCCACAGATTTCTAAGCCTCTTTCTTCTTTCAACAGAATTGGCGCATCAAAAATTGCCTCCGTGTTAATGGTCATTTATTTATCCAGACAGCTATTATAAATTTTCTTGTCGCCATTGGCTTGTTGCAAGCAGCATTAATTTAGAAGAGTCAGTAACCATATGGAGCTGGTGAAGTCCAAGACGTTCAGCGGAACTCTTAGCACTTCTCAATCAACACCACAGTCCAATTTCTAGTTACTTCATTCTCCACTTTCGCTTTGTTTAAAAATCTATTTCTTCAGGAAAACTAGCACTTCCAGAGTAGATGTACTGCATCTCCTCCTTCCATGTCTGCAAATCTCAAACTCATTAGCTATGAAGGATAGATAGATATAAACTCACTATTATGAAGTCACATTATAACTTGCCTCATGTCTATAGGCGATCCTCATATGAGGCACATTCGTCTTGTGAATATCATTTCCTTCCGGACCTCTCAAAAAATATTTGCTACCAAGCCAGCGCACCTGCAGAGGGAAATCAACAAACAAAAAAAATGTGAGCTTCACCAGCAGATGGCAAATAATAGCAATGCACACTACAGTCACAATAAAAGTCCAAGTTTCAGATCATTATTGGGATATTCCCTCCAGTATAATGCACATTATTAGATCAGTGCACTGAATTTTTGATATCTTAAATAACCAATTTCATTTTGGCAATTACTCGAGTGAGCTAATTTACTAATTGAGAAGGCAAACAAATAGGTTCAATTAAAAATTTGTGCAAGGCTGTCTTGTTCATCAATTTCCCCACCTTTGCCACATGGGAGAAACCAGATTGATAAACAGCATTTCTTGCTATCTCACATAGGTCGCACGAACTGAGCTTCCACACCTACAAAAGGATTTAATCTATTAACACATGAATTACTTCGGCATGATAATTAAGGACATGTAAACAAAGACAACAAAACCTTCGCTGCAATGCTATATTCTTCCACCAGTGGTTCCCTTGTCAAATGAATTTGCAGAGGATCGTCAGTTGAGAGTGAGACATTCAGACCACGCTGGAAGAATACCGGTAATGGGTTTTTATGATAATCCAGGAAAAGGGAATTGTTGCTCAATGGTGACATAGCCAATCCAATCTGATTAAGAAAGTAAACATAACTAACATTTAGCAGCTATCTTTCAGAAAGTTTATAGCCTTATTTCAATTAAATGCTGAATGCCAGGCATGCAGAGAAAACCTGAGCAAGATAATACAAGTATTGCAAAACAGGAGATTTCCGCAAATTGATCCCATGAGATATATTATGGCACAAAAGGAATGCAGCAGCCAAATGGTCAATATCACCAGCCTGCAAGTGGTGTAAAAATCAGCAGCAGCTCAGCAATCTAATGAAAATTATAAAAGTTATGAAGAATAGACATAAACCTCTCCACAGTGCGGCCGAAACTTAATGGTTGTAAATCCTTTAGATTCGCGAAGCTGAAAAGAGAAGGAGAACTGTAAGTCGATCCCAGACCCAGCCTAATGGACCAGTCATTTTTAACCCCCTTTTCCAGTTCTTTCTAAAACAAGAAAAATGGGGTGCAAATAAGAATAACTAAACAAGCACTGCAAACTAACAAAGAATGATTGATTGCGTGAAGCAGATAAATTTGTATTAGATTTCTCCAAACAACAATGCCTATTTTCCTTAAAATCTGATTTAAGTAAAAGTTTTAATCCCCAATTCCAATAAGAAATTAGATGAACTTTGACATCTGAGTATATCAACACTTGTAGAACTGAAATTAGATTTTCCTATAATCATATTAAAAACATAACAAAGAAACTCATATGCAACATGTGCTGGCTATGAGTTAAACATGGTGATTGAAACATTCATAAATTGGCAAGTAAAGCACCCACCATATTATTGTGCTGATAATAAAATTGACACATCCAATCACTTGACAATGCAATAAATACCATATTGTTAAAGCAAACTAGAATGTAATATAATAAAACCTTGTTGAGAGTATATAGGTTAGCATAGCAGTAATAAGCATAATACGAGTAGGCTGGATTGAATTCATTGGTCCATTCAGCTGGTTTTGGCATGTGCTTATTTGGACGCCTTTCTGGTCTACTTTCATCATCAACAATATCTAATCCCACAACCTGCATCGAGGAAACAAAAGCTAATATAAATTGTTCATATGGATTTTCTCAAGTATGTCGGTATATCAGGACATAGACCATTCCCAAAAAATAGGTTGCTTTTTCATGTCTGTCTGTCAGTGCATGATGATGGGTGGGTATGTTGTGAACTACAGAAGCAATAACATAATACAAATCATCAAGCCAATCAATTTTCCTGAACTACACCTGAGGAAAAATAAAAAATTGCCAACCATACACACCCAACTGTCAACTATCCCACAGCAACAACTAGATAAAATATTCAGTTGAAATAATTTAACAAACACACTCACCTGCATTAAGAACAGATGTAGTTGAGGATGAGAGCTTGGATTGATTGTGACTTCAAATAGTGGAATAAAAACATTATCAAGAATATTCTGAAAAGATTTAACTGTTCCCAGTTCCTTGTACACGTTGTATAGCCTTGGTAGCTGCACATTTGATAATCATTTAAAAAAAAAAAAAAGAGGATACAAAAGAGAAGGATAAGTTGGAAAGATAAGAAAAATCAACATCAATCCTACTAGGAAAATTAAGGACATAAAGCTGCTAAATTAAAAAAGGTTGGTAGGGAAATGGTTTTGTATTTCTTTCTATTCAATTGCAACACAATCATTTTAATTGGTATTTCCTAACTAGTACTTAAAGGGGGTATTAAAATAGTTCATGCTAATATAAATCACAACAAAAAGATCAAGATAAGCTTTTTCATCTTTTAAACTAACAACAATATAAAATATCTTGTTATGCATTTGAGAAGTTCTTCAGAATCCAGGTTTGGACTTGTGAGTAAAATAAAAGAAGAAAACCAACGTATCACATTGGATATTTTTGAAAGCTAGTGAAACCCAAAAAACGTATTTGAGAGATAAAAACTAGCTTGCAATTTACATGGACAAATGAAAAGAGCTGAACCAAAATCCTATCTGGATATTGTCTTTGAAAATCTCAAAGATTATAGGACATAATTCTTCTGAAGTATTCCTGGGAAGGTTTACATCAATTTATTCAATCAATATCAGCAGAAAGAGAAGACAACTCTAGTCAAGGAAGATATTTAAAGCTTTCTTTCTTATTTACTGACTATAAGAACCTCAATGGCATAATAAAATTGATAAGGATGTCAAGCACACTACTCTATTCAATTGAATGGACAATTATAGAGATAAAAGTGCTGCTACCAGAACAAAAAGAATAGGCATTTCAAATTACCTGGATTAACCAAACTGCATTCTCACTATAAATACCATTGTTAACAAACCAGCTTGCCAACTGGTCCCACTCGCTTTGTTTCCTTCCATAGATGGAAATCCTGTACTCAGCCATCTGAAATTGTAGAATGACAAAGACAGATTGACACCAATAACAAAGCAAAAAAGTTTCTGCTTCTGTTTCGCATAAGTCAGAGCTAATGTCAACAACCCAACCTTCAAACAATTGCATTTAGTAATTTGGAATACAAGAAAAGAAAATCAAAGACACTAAATCAGAAGAAAAACAAACCAAATAGCCTAATATACGTGTAAAATGCTACTATAATCAACATGCAACAAAGACCACTGCCTCAAGAATGAAAAGGAAAAGCATTGCCCAGAAAAAGAGAGAGGGGAGAAGAGGACTGTTATTAGATGCAAGCAGTGGCCAAGTGATAATTAGGTAAAAATGTGAAAGCACCAACACTAGTTATGCCACTTATTCAGCGTTTCTCCCACACTCCATCACTCTTCTTAGAAATGAAACACCAATAATCCACATGCTGTTATAAAAGAACCAAAACCAATAAAAAAAATTCTTTAAAACCAACCAGGAAAAAAATTACAATTGTCAATACAAAATTAGTTTTGAAACATGGGAAAGGTTGAGGCAGGTGTCCAATAGCATGTGCCCATCACTCTTCTTACACAATTTGTTATGGTGGTGAAAATGCTAATCAGATCCGAGCGGCATTAGAAACAACATAAAATTATCAATGACATCCTACAACAGGAAAAAGTTTCTTCACAGAAAGCCAAAGAACAATGAGAAGCATCAATGTCTTGACCATGTGTAACCAAGATTTTGGCTCCTCAAAAAAAGTATGAACAATTCAATTATTGATCAGCATTTTGGTGATGAGAACCTACATACATGAAAACACTGATTCATGTTCTATCTGTGTTATTTTCACATACTTAGAATGACAAAATGATTTTCTGCTCTCCACCAGAGCTCTTGGAAATAAGAGAGGATGAAAATCACTTTCTTGGCATTTACAGCTAAGCAAATAGATTTTCACATACGAACGTATTCTAAGACCTTAGAAAAATCGTGACAGAAAGGCACAACATGGAATAATATGGTCCAAAAAGAGAGGTCTAGAGAAAATTTTGGAAGAAATAGCATGATATGAAGAAAAAAGAAAGCAAGAGTAACAACAATATTGATGTCAATCATATGTGTCTTTGGCATGTAAAACAAAACCTGGTATTTGCTTGCTTCAAGATCTGATAAAACTTCTTTTGTTACTTCTGCCAAGAAACGTCCTGTGAGAATTCACTTAAAAAAGTCAGCACAGCGTCTTATTTCTTCTGCCTGGTGTAATTTGATAGTACAAGGATCTTCATTTCAATATTGCATCAATGCTAATGAAACAACAGACAAACTCCTGTTAGTTCAATATGATATTTGATATTTGCATGCAAGTCCAAAGATCCAGAAAAGAAGATAGAGATATGAGGCAAAACAAAGAGAAATGAAATAGTGACATCATTCGCAAACTTCTGAAATTAAGGATCTTCCTCTGTTTCATTTTTGATGTTTTATAAGAAAACTCATTCTCCATTTTGTAATTTATAGTGGTTGGGGCACATAAGAAAATTGGTCAACAAAAAATGCCTCCAGGATTAAAGCTGAAACAAAGGCCATTGACAAAGAAAATACCTTCCTCTTTTCAAATAGGGAGTCATTTTTTTTACATGTTTTCAAACTCATTGAAAAGGATCCTACAAGATAATCATATAGTTGTACATCAACTAGTCAAGAAAACACCCAGAACTGTTGCTGGTCATCACCTTGGTTCCCACCACCCAAGGCCAATCACCAAAAGTCACCATAATTTACCCTTTTTACATTATTTTTTCTCCTATTCAACCACAAATAGAAAAGTTTGAAGTCCTCATAGGTCCATACTTTTTCCTGTTCAATTTCATTAAAAGAGAATCAATTTTTTTCAAATGCACAAAAAAAATTAACATATTTTCAAGTTATTTAGACCATTACAACCAAACAACAGGAGAAAAAAATGCATCTTCATAGAAAATGTTTACCACACAATATTTTCAATAGACAGCTTATTTTCTGAGAAAGAATCTGAGTCTATGATAATAAACAAATATTGATCCATCAAAAATTATGTTAGTAATGAATACTTACCCTGTATAAGATTATCTTGCTTTAAAAAAATCTCTCTGAGTCTGCTTTGCCCACAAGGATTGTATTTAAGATTGAATTTATCAAAACGATGAAAGGTACTCTTATCAGCATGGACATCCAACAAATCAACATTCAAATCATACCTGAAGTTCAATGCTCAAAAAGTTAGGAAACAGTAAAAATATAGAACAACTCCACAGAGACAGAATTACTAGAACAATTTAAATCCTCTCACCCAGTCAAATCCAAACTCTCAAAAACCTCCTTCAGTGTCATGTATTTTCCATCTCTGAATATAACAACCTGAAAATTATACGTCGATTGCAATCAGAAAAAAGAGTAAACAAATTGACACCGTAGAGAAATGATTGGTGAAAAATCTGATTATACCTCATCAGGTTCCTTTCTTAACTTGGACTTGATGAAGCGCAGAAGATGCTTCTGGTTCATGCAAGCAGAATGATGGATATGTGTGTCAACTTTTCTGATATTGTAGAAATCACGGTGTGGTGCACCCTTCTGAGCCAGGAATTCCCTGTCTGCATTTACTAGTAAATGAAGGCGGAATTTCTGTATAGAGTTCAGATATAAGTTACAAGCAAAAACCCAAGTATTTAAGAAATCGTCTGAAATAAAATCCAAAGAAAACTACCTCCTCAAGAAATCGCAGTCTGTGATGGCATGCAGTGCGAACATTTCCAATAGATATTATTTTTAGCAGGTGGTGCATATCAGTAAAAAATGTTGTCGCACTAGCAACAGGGAAAAGATCCACCACATCTGAATTTGAAAACAAAAAAAAGAAAACCTTGATTATTCACTTGATCAACAAAATATAGTATAAAAAAAGATTTTGAAAAATGTAAGTCAGTTTGCAAATAACATAAGAAGACTTTTCAAAGAAAATTATTACACTATCTTTCAACAGCTTGGATTTGTAACAAGGCGTCTTAAATTTATCCTAATTTTCTGTAGCACTGCTTTCCATCCACCTACCATTTGGCTTTGTGTTCTCTTTATTTTTGTTTTCTACTTTCCGCTCATTTCTTCAGTTCTAGGTTCAGGACGTTTAAGTTTAACAGGGCAACTTAATCCTTTATTTTTGCTATGCAGCCCAAACACTTTCATAGATAGCAATTTTAGCACAAGAAATACTACATGAGCTAGACCTTATGGATGGCTGCAGTACGCCAACTCAAAGATCCTCATATTGAGATTTAATGAAATAAAGCACCAGTATAAAAATTGATCGTTCTATTCATCAAGTTCACATGTTATCATTTGAGGGGCTGCGCTGAAGATTGAAAAGCTTAAGACAAGATCTTCAGAAGCTAGCTTTACAACAATGTTTTGATGTATAAAGCCCAACAATACATGAGTTTTCTTTTTTATATTTACTCCATTGTTGAATAGCCAATACAGATTTCAGAGATAACATATTTGAACCCTAGATTACTTGCTGGCATTGGCATCTAATATGAGTATCAGAATATGCATCCATGTGTTGGGCTCATCTATTCTCCAAATTTTACAGATTTGCTCACTAATTTTTAGTTTCAGAATCAAACATGTCTGAACATCCTTGCACCAACATGACATAGAAATTCCAAGTGTGTAAATGTGGGATTAAAAATGTAACATATGATCAACAAACAAGTCCATTTGAAAAAAAAAAAATTCATTAAGCCATCTCTAAAGTTTGTATGACTCATTTTACAAGTTTAAAGATAAGGACTGGAAATGGCTGGTTATATGAATCCATGATATCAGTCTATTTGATAACCGAACAACAGGCAGAGTTTCCAAAGAAGTTAAACCACATCTAACGGCTTAGTCTCTAGCACATGAAGTTTCAAAATTAACAAATTACTAAAAGTAATGCAATTGCTCTTGCTACTTACCATTTTCATTGGCATAAACATGAACAACTCCATCTTCCATCCTAAAGTGATGCTGCAAAAGAATTTCAGAAAAAATGCATACAAAACTCAGAAAAGCATAAAGAATTTGCACAACATTTGGGATCCTGAAAAGAAAAGAAAAGAAAACTCGTATATAATAAAAATAATCCGTAGAGAACATTGATTAGCAGAAAGTAACATACTGTAGTTGCTGGAATAGGTTCAAAGTGAAATGGATCAAATTTCAACCCTGGTGTGCTAGGTTCAGCTGCAGCTAGCTTCTTCCATGGAGCTTCCTCTCTGTAAACATACCTATTCCGCAAATCCAAGCTTTCACGGATCATCTTCTTTACTTCTTCCTCTTCTATATTTACAGACTCTGAACAAAAATGTTTTCACAGAAAAATAACATTTTCCAACTTCAGCAATCCACTTTCATTCAAATTTCAAGTCACTAAAAGAAGCACACAAAATGCTGCTTGAATTCATTTGTCAAGCACTCAAATAGTTAATAATTTCAAAAACACATTTACAAGCAAAATGATAGATGACCCTGGGAAATGAGTAAAATAGCGTCAATACTATAAACTTCATAAAAGGAAAAGAAAAAATTCTCAGAAAAGGACAAGTAGCTTGAAAGTACCATGCGCTGTCATTCTCGGAGGTACAATTAAACTGGCAAAAGCAGAATCATTCCCCACTTGATCCAATGAAGATGTATCTACCTTTATGCCGAGTGGGTCAGCACCAAATTTTTCTTCGCCTAAGCCTTTTTGGTCTTGAATATTGTTTTCATTGTCACTTCTAAAGGGTGGAACAGAGGAGCTTTGAATTTTTGTATCAACATCCTGCAAGCTCGTTTATAAAAATATCTCAGATTGATTTTAGATATTTTATTTCAGTTATTCCATAAAGTAACCTAAATTTAATCCCCCCAAAAGGATATAATTAAAAGCAAAGAAAGAGAAAATGAAATTAAAAACTTCCAATGTTGCCAGCCACTGCTAAATCAAAGTAAAATAATGTTGATAAACAACAATATTATTTTCTTTCCTAAGAAACAGAATGTCACAATCTAAAGCCATTATTTAAACTTGCATTCAGATGCATTGCAGCATTTGTTGGGCAAATGGATGTTAAGCATCAAGAAAATCTTGGAAGTGAAAAAACATAGCAAAGCTAAAGTCCAACAGGAACATACATTTATATGATCAGCAGAAAAATCCATGTTCCCATTATTAAAAACGAGGCTGTCTTCATTGGCATAATCTGTTCCTTCCTCATCAGAATCCCCCATACTTTCAAAAGCAGTTCCACCCGGGGATTTTGGAGTAACTAGCCTGCTATGAGATGCCATCCTTGTAATGGAACTGGAGTAATTGACAGGCTTATTGTCAACTGCACAAGGCAGAAAATAAACCAACTTAGCAAGGACCAACAACTCCAAAGATTAAAAAAAAAGCCTGATTTCATAATTTGTATTAGCATAGTGCAGAAAATACACCAAAAGAAAAGCGGGGGAGGAGGAGGGGGAAGAGGGGAAACAATTTCCTTAAGTTCTCAGCACACAGAAAGCAATGCTCAGCACATGGCCATGAACAATACACAGAAATCACCATTTGATTACCTTTAAAGAATACTACATGCTCCTGCTACAGCCCCAAATTCCCAAGTATGTTATCGACAATTTCAAATGTGAGTCAAAAGCTAAGCACGACAATAACCACAAGCTTCTGAAGCACATTTCTTACTTCTACTTTCATATAAAACGCAGACTAGCACTATGAATAATTTACCAATTCACAAACAATACATTACTAATAAACCTACTAAAGATGCTTATATCAAAAACGCTCACCATCTCTAAGAGCAGCTCGCAACGGCGGCAATCCAGAGGGAATGAAATTATTAAACCTATCTCCCTGGCTCTGAGGCCTAAACCTAACTGGCCGCCGTTGTTCATCAAACTTCACATCCTCATCGAACCAATCATTGCTCAAAGCCACATTGGGCATCGAACACGATATCCCATAACTCCGAAGAAGCGCGCTTGTGTCATCCAAGGACCTCGATGCATTCCGGTTCCAGATTTTCCTCTCTACATCATCCACCATCTCTCCATCAGAGCCGTACACGTCACCGCCACTCCTTCCACCCTCCTCCTCCTCCTCATCATGATCATCAAAATCCTCTTCCTCGTCACTTACAATAGAGTGATTTCTAGAAGTTCCAGAAGAACTCCGACGGCGGATCTCGATAATGCGATCAAGGACTTGATCGACGGTGCGCTTGTGAATATAAAACGCAGATATTGCCATTAGCGAAGCTCCAACTAGCGCCGCCATAGCCAGGTGTAAAGAGTGCAGCGATGAGTCCATGGTGGATAAAACGACGCCGTCTGCAGCGGCAGAAATGGAACCGTTTGTCTACTTCAGCGATGGGTTTCCTTTTCGAGAGAGGAAGAGGAAAAATGAAGCAGGGAAGAGAGGGAAGTCAAAAGGACTGCGGCTAACTGAAGTGCGCGGGTTTCAAATTGGGTCATGGTGATAGACACGTGGCGTCATACAGTAGCAAGATGGATTCGGGTAGGGCCTATCCGGTTGGTCAGGTTGCTAGATGGGCTTGAACTAGCCCATCTTGTAAATAGTCAGGTTTCAACCACCTCTGAACTGGGCTAACATATGACACTTATAATGTGAATCTTGTTATTTAGGATCCTGTGTGTGTGTCTGTTTATATATATGTATATAGGCAAATTGGTCAAGCCAGAGGCCCTAGGACTTCAAGGTTTGTGTTCAAGTTCTAGCCGCAATATTAAGACTTAAGTCCTCAATGATCACTGTAAGGTAAATTTAACACTATATATGACTATAATTATGATATTATATATATATACTTTTTTGTTGTTCAAAAAAAATATGTGTATATATAGATATACTAGTTATTTTTAAAAAAATTTGGATGAATTTTTACATATATAGTTAATTTATGATGTTTATGAATTTTGGGGGAAAAATTTTAATTTTTTATTAATAAAAAAGTTAGACAACCTAAATATTGTTAAATTGTACAATAGATCCTACACCTCGTAATATTTTTTAAAAAAAATTGACGGTTAACCACTAACTTGCTGACTTAATTTAAAATTCACAAATTAAATTAATTATGCAATTCTAAGTCCCTTAGGGAGATAACAATGAACTAAAAACTGAAAATTATGAAAATATCCCGACCAAAAATGTTATGTGTTTCCTTCATTTTATAGAAAGGACAATAGCAAAGTTAGCTAGGACACTACTCCAATCCCCACCTTTAAGTCAAGATTGTATCATATGTATTATCTTGCAAGCATGCGTGCTGCTTCCATTTGATCCCATATGATCTTGTTAGTGCAACCGCTTTTGCTACATCCAATTATAAAACCACAAATCCACCACATGCACATACACGAACAAATATACGAGACATTTCAAGTTTGTTCTATATGTATGAATTTTCAATTTCATGATGGTCCAACTGAAGTGGTCCTAATGATATTGATATTAATAATATACATACAATAGATAGTATCTTATCAAATCGTTCCCAAGGTTGTCAAAAATGTGAAATGGGTCTATACCAATAAAGCTTAGATCACCTAAGGTTCTAGAATTCCAGGTTCAATCTTTTTCGATGTCAAATTAAAAATTTTTATTAAATTTTTATTGAAAGGGATTGATAAAATTTACTTATATGTACAATTAATCATAATTTTATAAATTCTAAAAAATGACAGATATTTATTTAAAAACAAAAGGTTTTATGGGTCTGATTAAATAATAGTTAAAATTAATTGATATAGAATTAGTCTCATTTAAATAGTTATTAAAAAATATTTACTAGTCCTATTATTTTATCCGAATTAAATCGAATTAATTAAAATTTAATACAGCCTAAATATCATTGGTTTAAAAAAAAAAAAACGATTTGTGTAGTAGGCGGGGTGAAGTTGTCATCACTGCGAAGTGGGGACAAGCTGAGAGATTTTGGGAATCTATATGCTATGTACGACATAAGACTAGCTTGGATACGTGTCTGAGAGGGCAGTGAGGATGTCGGAGGACACTGTTCCTAGAACACTTGTTCAAAAAAGATTCCTCCTATTCAACGATAGCCACACACCACTTGCAAAAAACGTCAATATAATCAACTATATCTGAACTGAAATTTTTTTTATCAACATCAAACTTTTATAAATTTACCATCTTCTTAATCTATATTAACAAATGTAATTTCCTATGATTGGTATGATGTATAAAATTATTAAAAATTAATTGTGAATTTGCTCTTTACATAATTTGTAAATAATATATATATTTTAAAATAAATAATTAAAAATATTTTTTAATAAAATAAAATTATAATTTAATTAAATATAGTAGCATAAATTCTAAAAGCTTGTATTTTGGAAGTTTTAATTTCCTCCTTCCTTAATACTACCTATGAACTGAACTTTAAAATTAAGTACGAACTAACAAAAATTATAATTTAAGGATCTAAATATATTTTAAAAAATACTTTTAGATCCTTATAAAATAAATTTATTTATCAAAATCCTTTCCTCTTTTTTTTAACAAAAATAAAATGCAAACGGATATTTTCAAATGTTAATCTTATTATTTTCAAAATAATTTGAAATTTTGAAATATTTTTCTAAAATTAAAATTTTTATATTATTTTATATTTGAAATTCTTCTTATTTTAATTTTTCTAAAACTCATTTCTCAACTTTCAATTATATTACTTAATAAAAATTGCACTCAAAATATAATCTGTGAAATGAATAAAAGAAAGAATTAGAGATGTTAATAATATTAATCAATAAAAAATTATTTTTGAAAAAAAATATATTTTTCAATTTTAATCTTACCAATTTTAAAATAATTTCAGAAAATTAGTTTTGAAATATTTTAATAAAATTTTAGTTTTTCTACATTATTTTTCTAAAACTCATTTCCATCTTTTTCCTTTTTTAACCAAAAAATGTAAAAAATATTTTCAATGTTAATCTTACCACTTTCAAAATAATTTCAGAAAATTATTTTTAAAATATTTTGAAAATTTTGATCAAGAATATAAAGAAGATTTTATCTTTTTGGGAAAAAAAAATCTTCTTAAAATTTTCATTATTTTTTATAGTGATAGTTAAAAAAAAAAACTTCCTTCTTATTTTTATTCTTATTAATATTAGAGTATATAATAGTCGATTTATAAGTTGTGTTTCTTCTATTGCAAGATTTTGAAAATTTTATTTTTCAAAAAAATAATTTTTTTATTATTGATTAATATTCTTAACATCTCTAATTCTCTCTTTTAAAAAAAAATCATTTCACACATTACATTTTGTGTTCAATCTTTATTAGAATATTTTTAAGTAATATAATTGAAAGCTGAGAAATAAGTTTTAGAAAAATCAAAGTATGAAACGTTTTAAAATATAAAATTTAATTTTATGAAAATATCTCTAAATTATTTTTTAAAATTATTTTGAAAGTAGTAAGATTAACATTTGAAAATATTCATTTACATTTTATTTTTCGTTAAGAAATAAGAGAAAAAGATTTTAATAAATAAATTTATTTTATAAGGATTTAAAAGTAATTTTTAAAATACATTTAGATCCTTAAATTAAAATAGGATAGAATTGATACAATTTGTAAAGTTGAATAGTTAAATTGATATAACTTTGAAAGTAAGATATAATTGAAAATTGAACTAAAGTTGAGAATATATTTGATCATTTTCCCTAAATTTTATATGAAAAATTTATGTGAAATTTTTAACAAATGTGTCATTTGTATCTTAAAAAAAAAAAAATTCACATTTGAAGATTATATACAAACAATAAGCATTACAAAAGGTTTTTCATATAGAAATGACTTTTATTTATTTCGAGTGTATTATATTTCATATATAATATGATATATAATTTACATATTTTATTTTTTATATTAAATGAAACTCTTACATCAAAAATTTTTGTTTCATGTAAGAGTTGCAAGGGCTAAAAATGTGTTTAAAGTTATGTGCAATTTTATATGAGTGTATAATTAAATTTTATTATTATTATTTTTAATATAGCTGATAATTAATAGTTGGAGTCGTCCCATCCCTTCCTATCAAATGGGGCAGATATGCGATGCCTCCCAAAGAAGAGGCAACAAGTGAAGATTTGTGATTAATTAAGAGTGTAAAAAGAAGAGGATGAACATCAACCCACCATAACATAATATTATTATTATTATTATTCTTATCTTATACGTATGCCTTTTGTGAAACCCTCTTGGCCATCCATATCCCACGTTATCTTGAACCCCACTTTATCTTGAACCCCACTTTCAACCTAAGGGTCGCTTTAGCCCACTAAATGTCAATTTTATTCTTCATTTATAAAGAAACAAATAATTGATTTGAAACTAGATATTATTAAAATTTAAATAAATTTTTTTAATAATTTAATTATTAATTTTGAAATTTTATTTATCTTTTTAGAATTTAATTTTTATAATTCAACACTATTATATGGGTGCGAACTCTTAAAATTATTTGGAAAAAATATTGAATATCAATATGAATTTTATTAAAATATTATTTGTAGGTTGACACTGAAATCAAGAAAAGAACTTAGGTCCTTGTTGCTAGGTGGTGACACAACCTAAATTGATGTGGGATGAGAATAAAGTTGAATTTAAGAAATCAATGATAATTAAGTGTGAAATTGAGAATGGATGGCTAACTACGAAGTACC
>CATIWK010325864.1:0-10301 GCA_949634005.1 Mallotus japonicus | reverse complement strand
ATGAAAATGAAGCCAACCTTGTGGGCTTTACTGGTCCCTTGCGTAGTGAAAGAAGAATTCCAATTATTCAGATGAGTGGTCCAATGTTTTCTAACCGAAAAACTGATAATGTTTTCCGAAAAAACCATAATGTACCAAGTCGCAATACAGCAGAATCCAAGACTGAAAAATTTCCTTCTTTTAGTGGAATGGATAAGCGTGATTGGGCAGATGACAATTATACTAGTAAAAATGAGCATCTGCTAAGGTCGGGACAGTTGGGAGCGTGCAATGATCCTTATTGCACAACATGTCCAACATATTACAATTTCAAACCAGTGCAACAGAAACATTCAACAGCTTCAGCAATATTTGACTCCAAGGTTAATCTTCTCTCCCCGTTTTATTTTGCTCTCATATTGATATTATGTAAACAGGGGGTCAAAGCTTCTATCTGCATGATGGATGGAGATGCTTCAACTCCAAAGGACAACATTTGTGGCAGATATTTTCACTTCAAAGGATGACACCCTCCTTGGAACTTGGACTTTCTGTATCAGAAGTTCAGGCTTTGATTACGAGGGCATATATTTGAGTTTATGACTTGCTTGTTTCTTCTTGCCTTTCTTGGTTTTGATTCACATCAAGCCAGCCACATCAGCAATATATTTGGACAATTAAAATAAGGAAAAGAACGTGTGGATGCTTTTAGGCCTTCTAGTTTTTGAATCTCTTAACATTTCTCCTGGAAAATAAACCGTTCTTGTTAAAATCTCACATCATATGTTGGGGTGTACCTAGTTTGACTTGCTGGTCTAAGTATATATCAAGGATGCTTATCTTTGGTTGTAGAAAATTGTATTAAGACTGGAGAGCTCGTTGTCAAGTACCACTCTTTTGAAATATTGACATTGCTGCTCTGATAGTTTTCTTGACCAGAACACAATCACTAATATACATAGATTCTACTACGATACTGATGAGGATACTGAAACCTCTCAACTAACTAATGTGTCACACTGGCTGGCTTTATTCATAGCAAATGATTTTTATGCATTGAGAAATTGTATTAATTTTGACCATTCAAGTGTTCAATATCCTACAAATATGTGGCAACTCTTTTGGTCTAACCAGACTGATTCTGGGATATAATTTTATTCTTAAAAATTGTAGTGACTTTGAGTTTTAGTGGTGCTCATATTATGCTTTACATCTCATTTCTTTAAAATCCTCTCACATATAACAATGCTTAGTTACTTATACAAATTGTAAGGCATGAGGATGATGTTCAGTTAATATCCTATTACTGCTTTATGGTTGCAAAATCCCATGAACTTGATGAGTTTTAGGATTTTTATTTAAAGTAGAGGAATTTGGGTGAATCGTTGAACGAAGGATTATTATTATAGTGAGAAAATGAGAGAAAACAGGTAGATTTTTCAGGAAGTGAACAGTAAATTTGTCTACTCATCAGCAAATTACTGAAGAAAGGAAGAAGAATTGGTGAGAGAAGAGAAATCACAATTGGTCTTCCTCATCAAATTAAAACTGGTAACTCCGTTATCAAAACCCTAAGAAAATAGCTACTTTGCACAAGTACCATTAGAGGCTAAAAGAATCTCTCTTGCTGTATTAGGATTGCTAATCCTAGATAGAAGTATGACTAATAAACTATAGATTCCAAAGAAGAAGGTTTCATGACCTGTGATTCCAGATTAAGTACACTTTATCCGATGTTTGGGTTTATAATCTCTGCCTATGTGGTGGACCCTGTAAGTTAGCTACCTGTTGAATTGTTGCTAGATTATCAGTTTTAACATGCCAATTGTTTCTGCTGTTATTTCTTACAATATTACCGACAGCTAAACATATTTTTTGAATTTTCTTTTTCCTTGCTTTTTGCCAGTTCCATAATGCTCTTTATGGGGATGCTAAAGGTTGCGCAAGGAGATTTATATCATTTCTAAATCAATATATTCCTGGAGTTATGAATCCTCATACAAAAGTTGTTCAACAATGGAACATTTTCTTTGTCATTTGTTGCTTGGTGGCAATTTTTATGGACCCTTTGTTTTTCTTCTTGCTGTCTGTGCAACAGGTGAGGATTTATTTCTTTTTAGTCAAATAATAGAGCTACTGAGGCAATTATATGATAAAGTTTATAGGATTCACTATTAAGGATAGCTTTGATACGTGTTTGCAGTAAGCTTTTCAGTATGCAGAATATAACATGAATTTTTTTTTTCCAGTATATTGCCCTCATATTATAGGTATGAAATTTGTTCATATTATACATATTTTAAATATTGAAGGCCTTTGAGTGGCTTTCTTTATATCATGGGGACTATCATAAGTTGTCTTCATAGAGAAAGAGGATAGAGGAAAAAAAGCTGTTCTAGGGCCCTTATTTTAGCAATCTCTTGGTTAATGTGGACATTCTTACCATTTTCAGATTTGATGCATGACTAACAGGACCTTCCCATGTATACCTATAATCTACATGATACCTTGCCTCAAATTCATGGATCTTGAAAATTTTAAAGGACATTCTTAGCGAATAAAATGTAATGAAGCTCAAGACACTGGATTTTTTTTTTTTATAAATATGACAAGATTGTTTAAAGTGAAATTAGTTATTCTAGATGGCAAGGTCTAGTGTGAATCATGAATAGCGTCCTCTTAGTAGTCAATGTTTCTTTTTTCCATATATGAGTTCCTACGGCTCTACCCTATCTGTTCTGTTCTTGCTGCAGCAGCTCTGATGTCTGCTTTTTAATTTCATTTGTTAATTTTTGTCTTCTAAACTTTCTATGCTTTGGATGGTTGGAACAGGTGGGTTTTTGTCTTCTAAACTTTCTATGCTTTGGATGTTGTTCTTCTTAGTTCATTATTTTATTTGTGCCCTTTATTTAATTACATTATTTACCAATATTTGAATGCAGGAAAACAAGTGCATAGTTATCAACTGGCCCATGACTAAGACCATTGTTGTTTTTAGGAGCATGACTGATTTCATTTACTTCTTGAACATACTTCTTCAGGTAGACAACTCTTTTAGCTCCTTGTACTGAATTCTCTTCTTATTTGTCTATTTCCTTCTTTTTATGGTTATGTTTTTCCCCTTCTAGATCCCCCATGTCAAACTTTTTGCTGAAATGCACCTCAACATATAGTATTGCTCTTTGTTGGAGAATATATCTCATATTGGAAAAGTGCAAAGCAATAAAGTGACTTATAAGTGGTGTAGATTGGACCTTAACACAAGCCAATTAGTTTTGTGTTACATGGGTGTGTGCATGGGTCTGGAGAATGATTCTTAATTGATAACCTTCACTTTCTTGTTCAAACATGATACTTAATTGATAGTTGTAACTGATAGCCGGTAGTTGTTGCTAATAGTTGATAAGTGGCAGCTAATGAATGGTAACTGTTTGGTAAAACAATATTTGCTATTGGAAATGATGATAACTATAGTGTTTGAAATTTTAAAATTTGACAATTTAGTATTTTAACTTTTTTTTTAAATAACAATTAACTGTGCTAGTAATCTATAAAAAAAGACGTAAAGTGTATATAGCAAGTCTCCATTAAGTTACCCTTATATAATGTGTCATGTCAAAGTTACGAGACATTTTAGCCCCTAAAATAAAAAAAAATGTAGTATTGTTGTTATTATTATTAGATCAAATTACATTTTTTTCCTTGAGATTTGACCTAATTTACACTTATCTCCCTCTTGTTTAAAAGTCGAACTTTTACCTTCTTCAACTTTTATTCCGTTAACATTTAAGGAATTTCGTTAGGGTTAGGTCTTTTTTCCATTAAAAACCATATAAAAAGACTAAAATTCCCTTTTAAACAATAAATAACTATAAAACACTAATAATATTTACAAGATATTTTAATCTTTTATATTTAACAACATGAAATATATACATTTCTCACTTAAGTGGATATTAAAATATTGCCACAAAAACATTCATAACAAAAAAAAAAAAAAAAAAACACAATCATATGCAATATGGAATACATCATGAGATGCTAAGGACATTCAAAATTATTTTTATTTTATTAATTTGCAATTGTTTTTGTGTTTATTGCAATTGATTTAAAGCCTTGGTTGTTAGTAACAATAGATTTGTTATAGATTTAAATTATTTAGATGGTTCTAATGTAAACAATTGCTTTTTGAAATATAATATACAATTGTTAGCATCTTTTAATTCATTTTTCTTTTTTTAATGAGGAAGGTATATATTTTGTGTTATTAAATATAAAGCACTAAAATATCTTGTAAATGTAATTAATATTTTTAGTATTTTATTTGTTTTTATTATTTGCAAGGGCATTTTAGTCTTTTTATATTCCACTTAACGGAAAAAATTGTCTAACCTTAACGGAAGTCCTTAAATGTTAATGGAACAAAAACTGAGGGAGATAAAAATTTGATTTTGAAATAAGATGGAGGTACGTGTAAATTAGGTCTACCTAAGGGAGGAAAATGTAATTTGTTCATCTTATTATTATTAATTCTTCTACTACTATTACTACTGTTATTAAATTTTTAATTTTAAAAAAGTAATTAATTAAATGAAACGTAACTTCATTTTTGTCTACTTATAATTTTAACTTTTTATTGATCTTTTAGTTAATAAGAATTGAAAATTAAGAATATTAAAAGTATATAACTCGACCTATTATCATTCAAAAATTTTTTAATCTATGAAAAAGTAAAATAAAATAAAATATTTCCATTTTTATTTATCTCCTTTTTTCCATTTTCTCTCTATTTGGTTTGTAATTTTTTTTCCATGTGGACTCTACTTTCAAAGATAAAGTTGAAATTTTTAGTAAATCTGATGAAACTAAGATTTGGATAGTATACAGTTATTGGTTTAAATACATTTATTTTGGTAAGTATATATTTTATAAATTTATCATTATTTTAACAAAATGGAAAAAAAAAAGTAATTTTGTTTTTTGATAGAAAAAGCAAAGTACTTGATTGCCAACTTAAAACTCACTTTTTCATCTATTCACCCACATCATCCTTTGTCCATAATTTGACATTCGAGAAAAATAAGAAAAGACAAAAATGATATAATTGTAGAAAATAAAAAATTTACTTTTTTTTTTTTCTCTAATCTGCCTCCACTATCAGTGTATAAGTGGAACATGATTGGAAAACTAGAAAATAGTGGTAGTGAGATTGTTGGTTTCCACTATCAGTGTTGAAAAAGAGAGTTGAGAGATTTTTAAGGATGAATGTTGGTTAAATTGTATATATGATCATGAAACTTTGTGCTTTACTACAATTTAGTTATAAAAATTTAATTTGTAAATTTTAATTACTAAATTTTTATTTAGGCTTCGAATGTAGTCTCTGTAAAATTTTTGAGTTCATAAATGATTAAGTATTACTATTTTAATCCAAAATTTGGAAATAACATACAAATAATTCATATTTTCTATATTCATAGGGGTGTACACGGTACGGGGAAATCCGGAGATTTAAAATCTCCGGAACCGTACCAAATTTCGGAGATTTCAAAAATCAAATCTCCAGTACCAGTACCAAATTAAAAAATCTCCATACCAGTACCATACCATTTTTCGGAACGGTTCGGTAAGGAGATTCGGTTCTTTCGGAACTAATCGGTACCATACGGTACAAAACGGGAATTCGGAAATTTATATTATTAATTGAATTTATATTTATTATTAAAAATTAGATATGCTATATAATGGAATTTACTTTTCATTTATTGTTTTAAATTTAATTCATATTACTGAAAACTAAAAACATATATAACATGAATTCAACAAACTGATATGCTGACTAAACTAAACAATAAACTGAATTTAAGGAAAAAATGCTTGAATAAAGAGCAAGAACCATAGATAAAATCTGAGAAATATACAGTAAACAGTTCAAAAAATAGAGCTATGAAAGCAGCAATTATAATATCATATAACCTTTTATTGTAGATTTATAGTATATGTGTGTGTATATTATCGCTTGGACAGCTAATATTAATAATTTCATATCAACTATACACATATTTTATTGTAGATTTATATTCATGAGGAGCTAACTAGGATCTAAATCACCTTTTATTGTAGATTTATATTCAGATAACCTTATACTTTGTATTTATAAACTCTGAATCAGTGATTAATAAAGTATCTTCACTTTGTCAAAAACAAAATTAATGTTGAAGTTTCTAACTAAAGAGTGAGTATCTTTGGATAAAATGTAAAAGATAACTTAGCCTTTTTGACTAAATAATCAAAGAGAACACAAATTATATATATTAATTTTTATCATATATTATTATACATATGTTACGTAATATATATTGCTTAATAATATAATGAAAATGTATAACTAAGTTCACTACTATTTATTCATACATCCATATTATTATTAATATTTAGTACTATATTCGGTTTTTGGTTCGGTACGGTTTTGGTATGGTTCTCGGTTCGGTTTTTTATAAATATCCAGTACCGTATCAAATTAGTTACAAAATTGGTTCAGTTCGGTTCAGGGTTAAAATTATTAGGTTAAGTACGGTTTTAATTTCTTTAGGTTCGGTTCGGTATTTTCTCCGTCCCGTGTACAGACCTAGTTATAAGTATATTTATGGGCCTTATCCAGTCAGCGAAGATATATGTAATGGGTTGTATATTACATAACTTTTTTTTAAATTTCGCTTTTAATTCTATATGTAAGGGCTCTATCGACTGCAAAAAAAAAATGATATTTTTATTATTTTGCATATCATAATAGCACTGTTTCTATCGCAATCCACAATATTAATTATTTTTTGGTAAATAGAGAGGTCAAATGACTTAAGTATTAATAAACTACATAATATACGACAGTTCTCTTCTTTTAAATCGACGAGGGTAGAATTTGAATCCTACATCTCAAAATATTCTTAAAAAGAAGTTATCACTTAACTATTCTCTCATTGTCATCATTTTCTATTTTTTTAATTATAGTTTTGTACTATTCATGGTTCACCTACCTCATTTTAGTTTATTTTATGATATTATTTGATAGTATTTTTATTATTAAAATGAGAGATATATCGAAAATATATTAGAAAAATTTGTCGGTGTGATAATTTTTTTATATATTATTTTTCTTCATATGCATTGCGCACCAATCATACTTGTAACATAATATTTTGAAAAGGTAATATTATATTTACATTTTCTGACAATTTTATTTTTAACTGTTTATTTTTAACTATTGTAGGCTAGAGAAAACATTGAGCACAAGAAAACACAACAACAAATGGTGCACTAATTGTCATGCTATAAAGAGAGGGAGAGAAAGACATTATGTTAGGGCTTCAAAAAATGGTATTGGAACCTAAGAACAACTATTATGCTTCTAGAGAGTGGAGATAAAACACAAAATTAAAAACACTTTGAATGTGCTATAAATGGATGAACTAATTATTTTTTTAAACTAGGGAATGAGCAAATAAATATTGAATTTTTAATATATAGAAACTACACCATTAAACTACTCAATTTTCGACGTGTGAACTGATTATTAATGCACAATAAAATTGAATTTATTAAAGTTGAACCCGTTAATTAATCTATTAGACTCATTTTAATCTACTTATTTAATCAAGTTAGTATGTAAAAATATATGAGACATAATACATGAAATTACAAATTACATATATAACTGTTTTTTATATGTATTTGGGATAACGACATTTCAAGGCCTGAAAGTAATATACTTTTTACAATTAAGGCCTATTTGTTCAATTTGTAACATTTAATGACTAAAAGTTTTTAAAAATTTAGCCGTTAGACCTAGCCCGTTAATTGTAACGGAATGAGCACACGTGACAGTTATTCGCCTATGTGTCATCCTAGTCATCTCTATGTGGACTGACACCATCCACATGGTTTGCTTATATGTCATCCTAGTCATCATCATCATCATCTTCTTCTTCTTCTCTTCTCTTCTTTCTTCTTCTTCTTCTCCTTCTCCCGTATCACCAGACTTCTTCTTTCTTTCTTTCCTTTTTTCATTCATTCTTTCTTTCTTTCTTACTTTCTTTCTTCTTCTTCTTCTTCTCCTGCATCACCAAACCCATCTCTTCTCTAAATTCTCTTGAAAAAAAAAATATGCAAAACCACTTAAGAAGCTCTTGAGATCTCAAAATAGGACGCTTACAACCTTGTCTTTCATGGCAAACATAATAGCACCTGCATGTTCTGCTGCATTTGCAACAATGGGGAGCAGGATAACACTTATAAATGCTATTAGTATTTTTCATTCATTAAATGCCCCTTGAAAACATAGAGCATTGTTTTATTGTTTATAAAAATGCAGGAAAAAAAGGATTTAAGACAAAATATTCATTAAACATATAGATTTAGCAGACATAAAATAAGAACTTTATATCTTCTAAGATTTGATCAATAAGAACTATGCACAGTTCTGACAAGTGAAAGGAAAAAGAGATCGCTTTAATGTTTGAATGGAATTTTTAAAAATTTTTCTTTAACAAGAGAAAGTGTCAAAACGGAAGCTTGACAATTGCCCTTGTCATTATTATAGTGAAAGATACAAAAGAGATGTGCAAAAAATCATTTGCCAATAACAAAACAAAATTACCTCTATGGCACTAACTAAATATCTTGAGAGTACTGATATCCATATAGTCAGAATAAAAAGCCATATAATAGCTTCCCATTTTGAGATCTCAATTGCAACTTAAGTGGTTCTGCAGAAATTTTTTTTTCAAGAGAATTTAGAGAAGAGATAGGTTTGGAGATGCGAGAGAAGAAGAATAAGAAGAAGAAATAAAGAAAGAAAGAAAGAAGAAGTCTGGTGATGCAAGAGAAGGAGAAGAAGAAGAAGAAAGAAAGAAAGACAGAAAGAAAGAAGATGATGATGATGATGATGACTAGGATGATACATAGGCAGGCCATGTGGATGGTGTCAATCCACATAGAGATGATTAGGATGACACATAGGCGAATAACAGCTACGTGTGCTCATTCCGTTATAATTAATGGGCTAGGTCTAACGGTTAAATTTTTAAAAACTTTTAGTCCTTAAATGTTACAAATTGAACATATAGACCTTAATTGTAAAAAGTATATTACTTTCAGGCCTTGAAATGTCGTTATCCCTATGTATTTTTAAAAGGGATAAAGATATGTTTTTTAGAGAGGGATAAAGAGATTTTTAGTATTTCAACTTTTTAAAATTTGATAATGTAGTGTTTTGAATTTTTAATATAACAATTAAGTGCACCAACATGTAAGAAAATGACAATATAGTGTATATAGTATGTTATGAACAAGTTGCGGGTTAAATGCACCTCTTGTCACCCAACTTTCAGTTTGTTTCATTTTGGGTACCAAATTTTAATTTTTATCTTTTTATTACTCAAACTTCAATTTAAGTACCAACCACCAGTCACTTGGTAGTAAAGTGCTGATGTGGTCCCCGGTTGAATAATAATCATAAAATATTTTCCATGTCAACTTCCACGTCATCTTCGACCTTAAATACACATATGGTCACCAAACTTTGATTTTGTTTCAATTCGGATACTCAATTTCAACTATATTTTTTTAATATCAAATATTTTATTTAAATTAAAATTATAACTCAATCAATTCTAATTCTAGTAAATAAATTATTCTGATCATAATAATATTTAACTTTTAATATTTTAATATACATAAAATTTAGATATATTTAAATTAAACTTATAACTTAAATAACCTAATTCTATAAGTAAATTATTCTCATCATATTAATATTTAACTTTTTAATATTTTTGTCCTCGCGAGCTTGGCCTGATAGTCAGGCCGCATGGGGCATCAATGTTGTCGAGATCCACCTTCCCCCTCCCTCATTGTAATGATAAAAAAAAACTTTTTAATATTTTTTAGTATATATGAAATTTAGATATATTTGATATTCCAAAAATTTATAATATTAATATATATAATTTTTTTAAAAATAAATTTCTTAACTAAATTAATAAAAATTAAAAAAAGTTAAAATATATATTTTAAACTTTATTTATTTTAAAAGTAAAACATATTAAAGAAAAGAAATTAAAAATATTGGAAGTTAAATATTAATATGATGAGACTATTATTAATATTATATAAACACAAAATTTTTGTTCATTTAACTAGATTTTAAAAATTAATTTTTTAAAAAATTATATATTAATATTATAATTTTCGAGATATAAAATATATTTGGATTCTATGTATATTAAAAATATTAATAAGTTAAATATTAATACGATAAGAATAAT
>CATIWK010325765.1:0-12243 GCA_949634005.1 Mallotus japonicus | reverse complement strand
TCATCATCATCATCATTTAAATCTAATGAGCTCCATTTCATTTCTTCAAGCCTTATTTTTCTTATTGTCTTATTTTTTTCAGCCTTTATTACTTACTAATATTTTTTCCTTCAAAAAAATTGGTACTCTGTTTTTAGAGATTCGGATCGAGTACCAAAGAGATCCGGAACTCAAAAGTACCACGTTTTGGTACTCGAGTACCAGATCGTGGTACTCGGGGGGATGAGAGTACCCGGCCTGGTAACTATGGTTTTGAATGCATGATACATTGGCAGACTAGCATTTTCCTTTTGTGTGCGAATCAGATGTGTGCCTGAGTGCTTTTGTCTGACTTTGAGGTGTTTTGCTTGATATTCAGAGCAAGCCAGTGATTTCAGTTGTCATTAGTTATAAAATTTTTTCATGTGCTTGCTAAGACTAAAAACTTCAGATTTGCTTGCTTATTTTTGTTATCCAATGATATCAACAATCAATATTTGCTTAGCATTTTACTTTTTTGCGGATTGAAAGTGTATAATTTAAGTTAGTTGCACTTTACTCTATTTCATACTCACAAAAGGCTGAATCTGTGACATAACAGCAAATGACAGTGATAAAAGCACAAGCTGGTGTGAAGAACAACATAAGGAAGTTGAACAGGAGCATCATTAAGAATGGAGGAAACCATGCTGTCCATGTGGTTCTTTTTGCACTATTTTGTTTTTTCTTAGTCTATCTATGGTCTAAAATTTCAAGAAGATAGTCTGGTGAGCATTGAAAAAATGTTTCAATGAATGGCCATGTTATAGTCTGGTGAGCATTGAAAAATGTTTCAGTGAATGGCCATGTTGTCGATGGATTTGGAGTTATTTTTGAGATCCATTGTATTGAAAATTGTTTTCTCTATGGTGTAGTTTAATTTTAAGATCTCATGTATCTAAGAAATGTATCACTGTGATTGATATTGGGTTTTGATGTATAAACAAAGCAAATATTCTAGATAATTAAAGCTTCGCTAATACAATTCTGCATTATGAACTTGTAAAATTGTAAATGGTGTGTAACTAACATGCACAGGCTGTTGAGTGTGGCTGCGACTTGTTAATGGAACTCTTGACTTCCTCTAGCTTCTGGGCTCTTACTTGGTCGATAACAGCTCTAGCCCATGCTGCAAAATGGGTCTCATTGTGGCCAACTTGACCATCTTTATAGAAATTGAAGCACTCTAGATCGTGTTCAGGAGTTGGGCATTCCTTTTTACCTAATGGTTCCCACCATGTGCCTTGGTGGATCATGCCAGATTGATCCGCCATCCAGTGATGTGCATATTGGCCTATACCTGCAAGCTCTAACCATCCTTTAGGGAAGAACTCCATCACACTACTGTTTCTATCCATGAACAGCATGTTCGTGAGTTGAGCACCATGTGGGGATGCAACGATGTCGGTGTAAGTCAATACTCTAACCTGATTGGAAAACATAACAATATTTTTATTAGAATTTCAGCAACTGAAAAACTACCAACAATTAGCAAGTTGGAGAGTAAAATTCAAACCTGATCACAAAAACTTAAATCCTCGGATTGAGCCACCTTCAATGTGCAGCCCTCCACCTTTGCACACTCCTTTGCAAATATATCAATCACTGCTGTTGCATTCTTGAATGATCTTGAACCTCTCCTCATCAGCAAAGTTAGCTTTATAATTGGTTGCCCTCTTTCATTCACCTCTTTCCCCTTACCTATTGGGTCAATACCACAAAGTCTCCTTGCTTTGCATCTCAACAAATAAAAAACCTGAAGCTTCTTTTCCTTCCCCATACCTCCCTCATTATGCCTCATAACAAGTGCCTTCTTAAAGCAGTAAGGCCGATCTCCTTCTTCGAGTCCCTCTACCTTAATTTCTCCAAAATTTGTTGTCATTAGATGCTCTAACCATGCTCCCATCTTAGACCTAAGTTCACCCCAATGGAACAGTACCCATCTTGTTGGCTTTAAGCACTCATTCTTTATGGACCAACCAACGAATGGAGCCGTTGCACACAATCCATGCCACAAGTTCACATAATCATAGTACGTATCTGATACAAAGGTCAAGCCATCCATGAGCTTGGCAGAGCGTGGAAGAGCTTCTGGCCATGCCAAGGCATATGAATTCTTGGTGCCATCTCTTGAGTCATTTCCTTTTATGCATAACAACCTCCCTTTAGACATTTCTGAAGGAAAATAGAGATATTCAGCTTCATTTTGCTCGCGGGTGTCATTCAATGAGCTCATAAACCAAGTGTTTCCTTCCATGGCTGTTTCAGCAAACCTCAGATCTTTAAGTGGGAGGAAGGTGACCGAGTCTTGGAGCTTTGAGATGAATCTACCAGTATCCTTGGCAAGTGAATGGTTAGTGGCATCAAGTGTTAGTCCTTTCCATTTGTTGAAGAAAGCACGTGAAGCAGAAGTAGAAGAGAAGGAATAGAAAGGGAAGGATTGAGATTGAACAAGTACGAGGATTAATAGAAGTAGAAAGATCGATGTAATGATCTTGATTGAGTGAAATGAACTCTTCTTTTTGGTAAACGCTTTGGTGCTTCTCTCCAAATCCATATTTTCTTTGATATGATATGCTGCAAGTGATGAGATACATTTATATTTATGGAGACTTCTTTGGAGTGGTTGGTCTCGAGATTGAATTTCGTGTAAATTATTGAAAAAAAAAAAAACAATAAACAATTGTGTTAATTATATTTTTGGTCAATGATGATACAGTTCCTGATAGGTACTGCATTTTGTTTGGAATTGATATTGGGAAATAGCTATTTTTTATAAGCTTACATACTGCTAGATCCACCATTGACGGAGGAACGTTCACCTAGAAAATTGAAAGCTACTGTCTTAAAAGCTATCATTTCCAATTCCATGAACGACGTGGTGACTTCATGTCATCTGCCCCACGGAGCTCAAAGATTAACTTTAATAATTATTTCACATCTCAAGATGTTAGTTTATAATAATCTTGCAATTTTACATCCAACTGACATTGCTAAATCACTGAATTGGCCATGTAACGAGTGCAGCAGTGAAAAAAAGAATATATAAATCGGAACTACTAGGTAAACAGACTATAGACAGAATGCTGTACATCAGGCCAGAGCCATTGTTAGGTTATTTGCCAACACACATTTATGTACAGGTGGGTTACTATGCTGACCTTTACCCTCTTTGCCCACTGAAAATTGAACCAGGGCATGTTTCTTTGAACTCCCCAGCTTAAAAAACAGTGGAGATAATGTTGTTAGTGTTGTCAGTTCATCAGCAGGATCAAAATGCTCTACAGAGATCGTTAGCTGTCATGTTAGATGAATCTGCTCTATTGGGCCTGAAGGCCCACACAATCTGCTCCTCTTGGGCTCCGAAATCTTTACATTAGAAATTGCGACTGCAAGTGCATCCACAAAGCTAAATTCATCCCTGCTCCTCTGACTTGCTGCTCCAACTGTCAGATGAAGAATGGTGACTTGAATTCTCAGCAAGAGAGGCACTTTCTAATTTCCTCCCATTCGTCTCCAGTGCAGGCGCACTGACAGTCTCGCCGGAAGCCTATGCTATCGCAAATTATACTATGACCCTGTCCATCTTGCAAGATGGACTAGAGATCATTACACACGTGACGTTACCTTTCACCTATATCTTCACTGACGCTTGCACGGAACTTTATAATTTTTGGTTGTCTTCTTAATATATCAATGTTCAAAACATGTTTCTTGTTTTTTTTTTACCTTTTAATTTTTTAAATTCTTTCTAAAAATTAAAATTGATATTTTTTTAAAATTGAATTTTCATTAATAAAAGTTTACCCATTTTCAAAAGAAATTTATTTTTTTTATTTTTAATTGAAATAATTAACTATAAATTTGTCAAATAAATAAAATATTAGAATGTAACATTTCAAATTAAATATTTTAATAAATAATTTTTATTTATAGATACTTATAATATTATTTTACTAAATAAATCAAAATAATTTCTAAAATAAATAATTATAATTATGAGTTATGTATATGAAGAAAAAAATGTTGAATCTATAGTGGATAACTAATGGAACCTCCATAATTTATGTAATGAAGCTGTAATATTTGACTAATGAATCTGCAGGTGAAGATCAAAGAACCTAAAATCAAAGAACCTGAAGGTGAAAGTCAATGAACATGTAGGTAAAGGTTAATGAATTTGCATTATTTAAGTAATGAAATTACATATTTTATTTTATAAACCTGCATTATTTAAATAATATACCTATATTATTTAACTAAAATAAAAAAAGTAAAAGTTTATTTATTATAATTAAAAATAAAAAATTAAATATTTTTTAATGAATAAAAATTTTATTTAACTAAAATCATGAATAAAAATTAAATTCAACCACTATAATTAATAAAATAAAAAGAAAAAATATTTTTTTTCATTTATATTAAAAATAAAAGGAAAATATTAATGAATATGCAGGAGAAGGTCAGTGAACATGCATGTGAAAATCAATGAATATACAGGTAAAAATCATTGAACCTGGAGGTTCAGAAAGCCAATGAATCTGCAGGTGAAGGTCAATGAACCTAAATGTGAAGGTCAATGAATTTAATTTATGGATAGGCAAAAACAATATCAACTAATTTTTTTTAGTTCAAGTCCATGAGATGAGATATGCAAACCCATTACATATTTCATCTTATGAACCTACATTATTTAAATAATGAACTACAATATTTAACTAAAATAAAAATACAAGTAAAACTCTATCTATTATAATTAAAAAATAAAAAATTAAATAATTTTTAATGAATAAAAATTTTATTTTGACTAAAATCATGAATAAAAAAATAAATTCAAAGACCTTAATTAATAAAATAAAAAGAAAAATAATTTTTTGATAAATAAAAAATACTTTTTTCATTTCTATTAAAAATAAAATGAAAATATTAATGAATATGCGGGTAAAAGTCATTAGGCACAATACATACACAGCCCTCTAAACTTGTCCGTTTTTACCATTTAGCCACCTGAACTTATATTTTTGCCATTTAAATACTTCAACTTGCCAAAAACATAACTAATAAACCACTCTCCACCCAATAAGCAAAAACAAGTTGCGCGTGTTTGCCACTCGTCTGACAGGTTACCACATATGAAACCAAACCCAAAAACATCAAATAATCTATACGCAAACCTTTTTTTTTTTTTCATTTCTTGTATTCTTTATTCTTATTCATTTTCATCTTCTTGTAAATTCATTGTTCCATTCCATTGATTGATTATTTGGGTTTTCATTTTCCGCCATGAAAAGGTATTTCTTTAACATTAACCAAAATCAAGAACAGCGATCGCCTGTACATCAACAGCAGCAGCTCGTTCTTGAAGAATCTGCGATGACTACAACAGCAGAGGCAAGAGGACAACCTCCGTTGTTGGCTATTATAGAAGCGTATGAGGAGCTAACTCAGCGTTTAAAATCTGTTGACGATGATGGTGGAGGAGAGCTTCGATTGGATACGTTTTGTGATGCGTGTTCTTTGGTCCTTGTTCTTTTTAGTTGCCTTGGTCTTGTTTTTAAATTTGCTGATAAAACAGTTCAAGAAGCCATTCACGCTTTTATTAATAGTATGGGATTTGGTACTCATGTCTATATTGCTACTTCTCTTCTTCATGCCTATGCTAATATGTCCTTTCGGAGATGCATGTCTTTTGTTTGATGAAATGCCTGAAAGAAATACTATAATTACTGGGTATTCGAGGTCCGGGAATATTAATAAAGCACGTGCCTTTTTTGAGGAAATGCCGTTCAGGGATGTGCGTTCTTGGTCTGCTATGATCACAATATATATTAACCATGGCTGTTGGAATAAATGGTTGTTGCTCTTTCAAGAAATGATGGTGAACAGTGAGCTAAAACCGGACCAAGTGACTCTGGGAACTGTTTTATTTAGATGTTCAGATGGCACGATTAGAAATTCATGAAGCCATTCGCGCAATCTACGCAGAGGAAAAGTAAATAATGTTAATAAATGTACGTTTCTATGTGCATTATGTTCTGCTGCATTGAGAATTCAAACTAGGAGGATGGACGGTGATGTTGCCGCAAGCCACTAAATGGTCATAATTTGGCTGCGATTGGACTTAAAAGTGCCATGCATGCAGTATATGGAAGCACGAAAATTCAAATTTCAAAGTGCTACATGTGTTAGTAGGACCTTATTTGCTTCTTGCTACAATTTGTTTGGCTTTTAAATGACTATTTCCACTTAAACCATCCAAGTAACTTTTGAGTTAGCAATTTGGCATAATGCAGACAGAGCTAAAGGAATCATCCCACCAAAAAGTTTCTTTCTTTTCCAGCATTTTTTTTGGCAACTGCTACATGTGTTCGTGGTCTCCTGCTGCATTAAGAAATAATACTTCCCAGTTGCTTGAAAAATATCCATATGCCTGAGAAACAAGTACAGAATATAAACCAGATAAAAACATGCTTCAATCTTTATATCAAGAAAGTGTTTCAATAGTAATAATTATTAGGAAAAACAAAAAAAGACAGATAAAGGAAGCGTCCTCCTCTCACTGTTCTTACTACACTAGTGAGCAGATGCGGCAAAATCGATAGAGAAATGATAGAATTTTAATGCTTCTGAGAAGTAGAAACAAAGTCGTCGAATGGAATCCTTGATGGAGAATAAGATAGTTTTTTCTGAAATCAAACCTGTGGCTAGAAAAGAGGTAGTTTTTTCTGAAATCAAACCTGTGGCTAGAAAAGAGGTGAAGGCATATAAATGGTATGCATATATGCTAAAGATGAGCCATAGTAACATTCCATTTCTTGATTAAATGAATAGCAGCACGTATGGCTCCTTGCATGCCATCTGCAAAGACCACCATCTTTCTGATGAACTCCACAAGTGAGAAGAGAAGAGGAGAGAAGAACTACCTGAGAAGAAATAGGAAAAGAGTTAGGTGAACTTCTCTGTATTAACACTCTCTTGGGAGACTGAAAACACGTTTCGTGCTACCTGTGCACCAAGTGGTTTATTAGTTATGTTTTTGGCAAGTTGAGGTGTTTAAATGACAAAAATGTAAGTTCAGGTGGCTAAATGGTAAAAACGGAAAAGTTCAGGGGGCTGCGTATGTATTGTGCCAATAATTTATTATCATAATTCAACACTAAAAACTAAATTGAGTCAATTAATTTTAATTTTTCAATTATAACTACATAGTCTTTATATGCATAATTAAATAATTATAAACATAATTTTAAAAAAATCTCAAATTTTATTTGTCATCTGGATAGATCTGACACAATTCAAAAAGTTGATAATAGAATTGATCATGTGAGATGGTCATGTAAGACGCTTTTTACCATGTCAGACGCTCTTAAGTCACGTAGGAATGTCACCTCAGCTCTGCCTCATGCCCACTGCGGTTTGGATAGAATTGGCACAAATCAAAAAGTTAGAAAGCCAAATTGAAGCAATTTTAAAAATAGGATTAAATTAAAAATTAGTCCAAAATTAATGATAAATCAGATCAATTTCCCTTAAACAATGTAGAAAGCGTGATGTCATAAGGTGTTGTACTGCTGTATGATGATCTACTGCTGTCAGCTAGGCTAGGCATAGCTTGATATTTTTGACTCAGTCTAATAATGGGTTCAATCATTGACTATGGATTGCGCAAATTCTATGCAGAATCGCAAGGTCAAGGTGAAAATCCAAGCAGTAGACAAGCAAGGAAATCCGCTATCAAATGCTGAAATCACCATAAATCAAAAGAAAACAAATTTCCCATTTGGATGTGCGATAAACAAGAACATCCTGACAAACTCTTTTTAATTTAAAAAAGAATGCTATAGTCGAGTGTTTATTGTATATTAAACTATGTTTGTTTAATCAGTATTTTATTTTCTGATAAAATATTATATTTATCCAGTATCAAATATTTTTTAATTTAAAAAAGAATTTAAGGAGTCAGAAAAAATTTTGTTGTTAAAATATACTACATTAAAATATGAGATATAATATTTTAAATTTATCATAAGTTTACAATTGTTTATATGACACTAAAATATTTTTTTCACTTTAAGATTGTAAACTTTACACCTTTTAATAATTTTAAAATATTTTTAATTAAAAAAATTCATTTTAGTGTCATATAAGTAATTTCAAATCTATAACAAATTGAAATACAATTTTTTTTAAAATGGTATATTTTAAGAAATTTTTTTTTACTAACTCATTAAATTCTATTTTTTAATTAAAAGAAATTTGGTGCTATATTAACATTAAATACAACAATGTTTTATAAGATGTTAAAAATTGATTGAACAAATATAATTTAATATTGGCCTAATTATCTAAAAAAATCCTGAACTTTTCAAGTTTTAACAATTTTTTGACGAAAATGTTTAAAAGAATATGTTAAAATGATTAAAAATTGGAAAGTTTATGATTTTTTTATAAATGTTAAAAGAACATAATAAAATTGTTAAAAATTTTAAAGTTCGAGACTTTTAAAATAAATGTTGAAAAAAAATGCTAAAATTGTTAAAACTCATAAAATTTAGGATTTTTTAAAGTAATTAGGTCTAAAATATAATTAGTTTAGTTTTATTTATCATTGTCCATGTAACTAATAATTTAATTAAAATTTATAGAATTTGATTGTAAAAATTTTTTTATAGGATTTAATTGAAAAATAATATAATAATTTATAAAACTAATGGTCATAACAAACAAAAAATAGAAGGCATAACCCTTATTTTACCCATGCACTTTTATTTTGGTCTAGATTTCCCCCTACACTTTTATTTGTTTATATTGAGTCCCCACACTATTATTTTGGCATACGTTGAGTCCTTAATTAAGGACTCAACGTATGAAAAAATAATAGTGTGAGGACTTAACGTAGACAAATAAAAGTGTTGGGAAAAATCCAAAATAAAATAAAAGTGTAGGAAAAAAAAATAGGGTTATGCCTTTCTTTTAGGAAACTATTTATTATAACATATTTTAGTTGGGGTAATTGCTAAAGTCTCACATGGTTATTTTAATGTTGGTGTCACAGATGTCACTAAAATTTGACAAAGGTGAAAATGCTCCCCCCTGTGAGATGGCTGACAAAGTGAATTCTTACATGGAAAAGAATGGGTATCTTCAAGCATAACAAAAAACTTTCATCTCTTGGCACCTACATTAAAATATATTGTACATTTTGTACTATGATGTAATTATATTGGGATGAAACTATATATATCAACATCTGAAGTTGATATATAAAATCAGGAATAGCATTAGCTTTTGGTTTGTGCATTGGTTTATTGCTCACTGAACTAATGCAACTTTCATTTTCTTGAATGTTTCTTTTTCTTGTTCTTTTATATATGTTTCTTTTCTTTTTCTTTTGTAAAATGTAACCATAGTTCTGAATGAATAATAGAGAGATCTTTTCATGTGAGTGGTTTCTTGATTTCTTGTAAGCAATCTTGCCATTAACTCAGGCTTTCTTTTTTTTTTCTTTTTTTCTTTTAAAGTTAATTCTCCACTTCTCACATGGTTTGACATGCACAAAATTCAATTTCTTCTTTTAACTGTTGTTCCATGCACGTTTATGGTGTCTTTTAATGATTTTATATGCAAGAATTGTATTTTTTATGATGGTCAATGAGTTCCAGATCAATTAATTTAAACAAAAATATTCGAAACTATCAAAATTGATATATCATAATACTTAAAATTTTTGTTGGTTGATTTCACTCATGGAATCTATATTTGTAATTTTACATTCATAGGTCCATCCATATTTGTGATTTTACATTCATAGGTATAAAAAAATTATTTACTTGGACCACAATTGTGCTACACGATAAATATTCTTTTTGTAATGTCTATTTTGCCTCCAAGCTAATTCAAAATTTCTTTTTAAAATTTATATTGTTTTTGAAATTTCAATTTTTTTAAAAAAATTTAATTAAAATGATGAAATTTAAAAATGTAAAATGAACTCGGTAAATTTTTCGTATCATGATTTAAACACATATAATTTGTAATTAATTAATTTATTATTATTGTAATTATAAATATAAATAAAAGTTAACAAGGTAAAATGATGATCATTATCCTAACTTGTCGCACGATGATTTAAACACTTGTAACTAATTTATTTATTATTATCGTAATTATAAAAAAAATGAGAAATAAAAAGGTAAAATATTGCAATACACACCATTATTATTTATCTTATTTATTTTTCCTATGATTTAAACACTTATAACTAATTTATTTATTTATTTATTATTATTGTAATTATAAAAATAAATGAAGAATAAAAAGGTAAAATATTGCAATACACACGGTCATTATTTTTCCTATTTATTTTTCCTTGTCATAGGAATTAGCTAAGAAATGAGAGGGGGCAAAAAAGTATATGGACGACAAAAGGAGAGGTATTTTGAAATACCTCAATTCTTCTTTTTCTTCTCCTTCTCCTTTTACCAGTTTCGAACCGTTGACCTGAGGACCATAACAAAGTTGCCAAGTCCATCAAGCCACAAGAGAAACTGGTGACCTTCACTTGTTCAGATTTTAATTTATATGTGAGCTTTGTGTGAAAATTTCTGTAATGATCACGCGCGGTGTTTCTACATATATAATTATGAAGTGACAAGAAAACCTACTTATTGCTTGGAGTGTATGATTTTGTACATGCTTGGACTTGGAAACCTGAATAAAGCATTTCTTTTAAGGGAAATCTTCTCTTTTCCCTAAAAATAATAATAATAAAAAAAATAATTATGTCAAAATCAAATGAATTTCCAGCAAAAAAAAAAAAATGTTAAGTCAATTCCAATTCTGTATACTTTTACAATTGATGTTCAGTCAATTTTTCATTTTTTTTTGACCAACAATTTTTCAATTTTTCATTTGAAAGGTTGATTTATGCTTAACTAAATTACAAGGTAAATTAATATATATTTTGGAATTCAATTGCACGCATATATATTATGAAAATATGTTAACCTTCTTGGATGAATAACCCATCAATCTTTATGTGTGGTGTGGTATTTTATATATAATTCAAAAAAAAAAATTGCAATATGTGGTGTGATGTTTGTTATTTTCGGAACTGGGGAGTGGATTAATCTTTTGAGATCTTACATCAGTTATCGAGTGTGTGTATGAATTATATGAATTAGCATATTTTTATAAAATTATTATAATTTTATGAAGAAGTGTTCATGATTTTATTAGACACTAACAAGCTAGGTATGGTTGATTATATATGAATCTATAATTTTCTTAAGTGTCAAAAGTTAAACTCAAACTCATGTTAAATCTCAAAAAGGAACCTACAAACAAATGTAAATATAACATAAAGTCCTAACAATGAGAAATTGATCTTTCTTTAGCATATTGACTATGTTATTTTGATTTTTGTCTGACTGTCATCCTCCTTGTAAAATATTCCCAAAACATAAAATTGATAAAAATATTTTTTTGGTAATGAAAACTGATAAAAATATTTTAAAAAATTGAAAAAATCATGTGATTATGCTGCATTTGGCAAATGTGAAAATAAATCTATAGTCCTTAACATCGTAATCTCCCTAATTTGGATATAATTAACTCATAATTAGCCCACAAAAAAGTCAAAGTGCATGAAATCAAATAATTATTAATTAAATCATATAATTAAAAGACTTTTATATGGTACCTAATTAAACTTAATGGAAACAAATGAATATTTATTTCACAAATTTCAATTTTTTTTCTCCCTTATGAGTAAGATTTGCTAACTTTTTTGGGTCAAAATTCCTACAAATGATTTTTTAATTTTTTTAATTTTTATTTTTTTGCATTTTAAATGTTTAATACCAAGAGAGAAAGATACATTATTCATGCCTAAATTTTCCTACTCTTTTTATTTATTTATTTATCATTCTCTTTTTCCCTTTCTCTCCTACCTTTCTTACTACTACCCTCTCCATGCATGTATTTAAAACTGGTGCAATTCTTGTTATATATTATATCTCAATTAATCTGATCATTCTATGGCTTCATCTTCCTCAGCTGCCACTAATTTACTCTTTTAATCTGTTTTGCTACTATTTCAATTTTTTTATGCGCTAACACGAACACTTATGTATTCTTGAAGATTCGAGGTCTAAAGGTATTATACTTCACTTTTTAGTGAAATTTGAATTCTAACACTCACTTCTAACATATATGTTAATTTAT
>CATIWK010325650.1:0-12445 GCA_949634005.1 Mallotus japonicus | reverse complement strand
TATTTTCAGTTCAATTCAATTTTCTATATAAAAATTTTGATTAACTGAAATAACCAAAATTTATTTTATATAATATATAAATAATAATAATTTAAATACTAAAAATAAATTATAATTTTGAAAATTCAATTTTAGCTCGGTCGGTTCCATTTTTCAGTATAAAATATTTGGTTAATTCAGTTTTCTAAAAACTTATTTGATTTTTGTATTTATAATTTCGGTTAGTTCGGTTTCGGATTACTGAACTGATCAAATGCTCACCTCTATTTACAGCCCAATTGGAAGCCACATAATCAAGTGTTTTTATAATTTTTACCAATAGAAAAAAAATTGTACTAGAAAAAATGTAGCATTTTTTTTTGATAATTTTAATTTTGAGCTGCCTAATTTACGCACAAAATTTTTCTAATAGAATTTATATAAATAAAATGTATTGTATGATGTTCTATTCTTTTTATTTAGTCTAAAAAAATAATTAACAAGTTTGAACTTAACTATATAGCTTTTTATCAATTTAACATGGATAATGAGATTAAATTATTTTATCAATAATTGTTTCCACTATTCTGTTAACTTTCATATTCCACAACAAAGGCTTTTATTTTACTTAAGTTAATGGAATGATAAGTAGGATTTTTTTTTTTTTGGTCATAAATGAAAGCTTCTCATTTTTTAAGGAGAAAAGGTATAATAGAGATACATCAAATGCGTAGTAAAACATGCTAATATAGACTGCTAAAGAAGATTTCACTCTAATAAAACAAATAGCAATACAAATAAATATTAGCTTGAGTTACAAATAATACAAATGCATAGTTAGTATTATAATGTTGTAAAAGTATTCCACGATGCTCTAAACATAAAAAGAGTGCTGAAACCTTACTCCTTTCTAGTGAAATATTATCTATATAACACTTGGCCACATAGCTTTACATTAAACTATATGACTAGAAGTGCTAAGACGGAATTAACATATTCAAATCTATCAAACTTCTGACCAAACTTTAATTGTCGGCTTTTTAAAGATATCAAACCACTACAAAATTATAATATTCAATAAAAAAACTTGGTTCAAGTGGTTAGGGGGGTACCCATTGTAATGTTTTGTATATTACGTTAAAAATAGAATGGTACACTTTGTTTATATATATAAGTTGACGCAGTAATGAATAGTAAGTGATATACAAGAATAACAACTCGACCAAAATAATAACAATCAATAGTTATCTTATCATCCCCTGTCAAACCCATGCACATCGCGAAGGTGAATATGATCGAAGAGAAGCTGAAACCGAGAAGATGGCAAGGGATTGGTGAACAAATCCGCTATTTGATCTTTGGTGGAAACAAAGTGTAGTTGGAGAAAACCATTAGCAACTTGTTCAAGAACGAAGTGATAGTCTAACTCTATGTGTTTGGTTCGTGCATGAAACACTGGGTTTATGCTGAGATAAATTGCACCAAGATTGTCACAATGTAGGGAAGCTGTAGATATTGGGAAACCTAGTTCTTGAAGTAGGCCCCAAAGCCAAATTAATTCAGATGTAGCATTTGCAATGGCCTTGTATTCACTCTCAGTGGATGAACGAGCAATTATAGGTTGCTTTTTGGCTAACCATGAAATTAATGATAAACCAAGGTAGAGAGCATAACCAGATGTGGACTGGCGATCATCAAGATCCCCTCCCCAATCACTGTCAGCATAACAACGCAGAGTAGGAGAAGACTGAGTAGGATAAAAGAGACCAAGATGGCGTGTACCTTGAACATAACGCAATAGGCGCTTAAAAGCCTTCCAATGAATATCAGTAGGTTGATGCATGAATTAGCACAACTTGTTGACACTGAAGGCAATGTCTGGACGAGTGATAGTGGCATATTGTAGAGCGCCGATGATTTGACGGTAAACATCACTTTGAGGAAGTGTACTGCCGGCCAACTTAGAAAGAGGAGAGGAAGATGACATCGGGGTGGAACATGGTTTGCAATCATACATGCCATGCTTCTGCAATAAATCGGTAAGATATCGAGTCTGAGTGAGAACAGTGCCAGCTTTGGATCGGTGCAGCTCAAGACTAAGGAAGTAGTGTAAATTTCCTAAGTCTCGAATTGGAAACTCTAACTGTAAGGTAGAAATAATGTGACGGAGTAGTTGAGGACAAGAACCTATAAGAACAATGTCGTCAACATAAACCAAGAGAAAAATAATGTTAGTACCCTGTTTGAGAATAAATAAGGAATTGTCTGCCTTGGATGAGATAAAATTGAGAGATTGAAGACAAGATGTCAAATGGGAAAACTAAGCACATGGTGCCTGTTTGAGGCCATACAGAGACTTATTTTATTTATAGACAAAGTGAGGGTGATGGGAGTCAACATAGCCTTGTGGTTGAGCCATATATAGTGTCTCTTCCAAATGTCCATGCAAAAATGCATTGGAGACATCAAGCTGTATTAGAGGCCATTTATGCATGGTGGCAAGAGCAATGATCACCCGAATAGTGGTAGCTTTAATCACTGGGCTGAATGTCTCAGTGTAATCCACACCAGATAGTTGAGTGAATCCCTTGGCTACAAGACGAGCCTTGTAGCGTTCAATGGTACCATCAGGACGTCTTTTGATACGAAATATCCATTTATTGGCAATGATGTTGGCATGAGAAGGTTTAGGCACTAGTGTCCATGTGTTGGTGGATTGTAAAGCAGTAATTTCTTGATCCATTACTTTTCGCCATTCTTCTTATCTAATTGCATCCTTGAAAAATTGTGGTTCATGTTCTAATTAATTCAGTTTTGAATTTTGAGTGAGGGCAATGTGTGCTTGGCACTTAGCTAAGGTACGAGGGCGTAATTGCATTGGGTGGGTACGTAAAGGAGAAGTGGTTGATATGGGGTTGGACTGAGGTTGGAGGTTATATTTGGTAAGGTTGACGAGAAGATTGAGGCCAATTGGATCATTGTTGGTAACAGGGTGTTTGTTTCGGTGAAGGATAGATGATGAGGCAGAGGATTGAGATAGATCCGAGGTTGTTGGATAGGAAGTAGTGCCGTGGTGTGAGTGGGAAAGGGGATTAAGATTGGATCCAATTGGATTATTGTTAGGAACAGATTGTTTGTTGTGGTAAAGGATAGAGGGTGACGTAGGGGATTGGATTGAAGCTAAAGTTGATGGATGTAAAGAGGTGGCGTGGTGTGAGTGGGAATGGGAATTAGGTGTGACGGGAGAGGTGGATAAGGAATTGGTGAGTAAAGGTGGGTCAGGTATCTGTGTAGAAAAAGAATTAATTGGAGTAGAAGACGTACCTTGATAAGAGATCGAAGACAATGGGAGATTGCACGTGAGCCATGGTGTGGGTGGAGAGGATGAATTTAGGACGGGGACAGATGCATGCTAGAACAAAAATTTATGCTGGTCAAAATATGCATGACGCACAATGTTTTTTTTATTCTTTGAAATGTCAAAACATGCATAGCCAACGTGATTCACCTCTTGTCCCAAATAAACACATTCTTGACTGCGAAAATTAAATTTAAATCGATTGTAAGGTCGAAGTTAAGGGAACACAGCGCAGCCAAAAATTTTTGTTTCAATGTATTTGGGAGTTTTATTAAATAATTTTTGAAATGGTGAAATATTTTTGAGCACTAAAGTGGGCATAGCATTGATGGAATTAACAGCACTTCTAAAAGCAAAGGACCAAAAAAGAAAAGGGACATGGGAATGTGCTAATAAAGTAAGACTTGTGTTAACAATATGTCATATTTTTCGTTCAGAAAGTCTATTTTGTTCATGTGTATAGGGATAAGCTATACGATGAACAATGTCATGTTGATTAAAATATGTGTATAATTTTTGAAATTCACCTCCCCAATCCGAATGAAAAGCTTTAATTTTGGAATTAAATTGACGAAGAACATAAGCTTCAAAATTAAGAAAGATAGAATAAACTTCACTTTTATTTTTGAGAAAATAAATCCAAGTAAATCGGGTATAGTCATCGACAAATAACACAAAATACCTATAACCATGATATGATGTTACTGGAGAAGGACCCCAGACATCAGAATGAATAATTTGAAAAGGAGCATCTGTAGTATGCTCAACGGAAGCAAAGGGTAATTTAGCTAACTTTCCTAATCGACATGAAGAACAACTAGATAAATGCGAATGAGAAACATGAAGTTTATTGTCTTTGATAATTTTGGACACTGTTTGGGAACGAGGGTGGCCTAAACGAGCATGCTAATCATCAAAAGAGCTGGCCTCAGTAAGGAATGCTTGTGGAGGAGAAGATGGTGGCATCACGTACAATCCATTGCTACTCCGGCCTCGTAATAGGGTTGCCTTGGTGTGTTGGTCCTTGATGAAAAAATGGGTTGGCCAAAATTCAAAAAAGCAAGCATTATCATTAATAAATTTTTGAACTGACAATAAGGATTCTGAATATGTGGAACATGAAGAACATTTTTAAGGATAAAATTTTTATTAGAAAATGAAGAGTGATGAAAAGATGTACCAGTATTTGCAATTGGGAGTGAATTGCCATTACCAACAATGATTTGATCAGACCCAGTATAAGGAGCAGCATTAAAAATCAAATGATGTGGATCGGATGTCAAATAATGGGTGGCGCCAGTGTCTGGGTGCCATAGTGAATTCAACACTTGAGCATGATATGGAGAAGAGGAATCTGGAAGATGGGTAGCAAAATTGTAGGGTTACGGGAGAGTGTGACCAAAAGCAACATTGGCTTGTGGGAAGGGAGAGGATTTTCTTGGTTCATAGCGGCAACGACATCTATCAGCAGTATGATTATGATACCCGCAAATTTGACATTGTTGTCCGCGAGTCCGACGGTTTGGAGGTAAATGATTTATTGGAAAAAGTGTGTTGAGAGGGAGATGGATTTGGTACCATTTGAGGACTTTTCCGGTTTAAAGGTGGAGGAAATTGACGACTGATAAGGTTGGCTAAGGGTGATTCTTGCATGCTTTTAATTAAAATTTCATGTGCTACCAATTGTCCATGTAGTTCTTGAAAAGTAACAGCAATGGGTCTTTGATTCAAAGCCGTAATGATAATATGAAACTCATAGCCAAGATTACAGTAGATAATAGCATTGAATTCAGCAGTGGATAGAGGTCTGCCCGCAGCGGCTAATTCATCAGCTAGGGATTTAGCCTTTTGAAGGTATTAGGAAACAGTCAGATCATGTTTCTTCAATTCTTAGAGTTCAATATGAATTTGGAATTGACGGTTTTGAGATACAGAGCCAAAAGCACTTTCTAGTGCTTTCCATGCTGTATAAGAGGTGGTCATACCAATGACATAGGGAAAAACCTCTTCAGATAATGATGAAAAATCCAGGAGAGTAGAAGTTGATCTTTTTGATACCATTCAATATATGCTGGATTGGGGTTATTAGGGGTGGAAGTATCTGTCGAAGGTATTGTAAGAGGAGGTGCAATTATAGAGCCAAACCACTGAGCTTGTGATAATTAAGAAGAGGTTGAAATTGGGTTTTCCATGTGAGGTATTTTTTAGGAGTTAGTTTGATTGAAAGGGTGTGGTTTGTAGAGGAGGATACAGGGAGAATAGAAGAAGATGTTGGAATGATTTGCCCAGCCATAGTTAGACTCTGATACCATGTAATGTTTTGTATATTACATTAAAAATAGAATGGTACAATTTGTTTATATACAAGTTGACGCAGTAATGAATAGTAAGTGATATACAAGAATAACAACTCTACCAAAATAATAACAATCAATAGTTATCTTATCACCCATGACCCTTAAGGTCATGGGTTCAAGTCCTAGGGACAACGTCCCTAGGCATTTAACCGTTTAGAGGTAGAGGGTTCAGATACCCCTCCCCCCTCCATCTCCCTAGCCAAAAACAAAACAAAACAAAACAAAACAAAAAAACCACTAAAATTATTGATCTAAACAAAAGATATATGAAGGAGTTAAGACTAGATTTCAAATATGTTATTTGTAGGCTAAAGAAAAAAGAAAAAAAAGGGAAATTGTTATTTTTGGCCAAAAAAAAAAAGCCAAAAATTACCCACAAAACTATAAATTACTACAGAAAACCACCAAAGAGAGAAAAGAGAGGTGAGAGGAAGAAGAAGAAGAAAGAATATTTTAGTAAGCAGGTGAATTAAATTTTTTAAAAATAATTAAAATTGTATTGCCTTCTATTAAAAATATTAAATTTTCCGCAAAAAATAAAATATATAATATGATATTCTATTATTTTCATTTATTCTAAAAAATAATTGATAATTTTATAGCCTTTTAGCAATTTATGATGGACAACAAGATTAAATTATTTTATCAATAATTATTTCCACTGTTCTTTTAATTTTATATCCCACAATAAGGCTTTTATTTCACTTAGGGGGCATTTGGTTTGTACTTCGGAATCGGAATGGGAATGAATGAAAAAGGAATGAAAATTTGAAGAAGGTGTTTGGTTTCACTAGGGAATTGTAATGGGAATGGGATCAAATATCATTTAACAACTAAAATTTCTTTTATGAAAAAAATATTTTTGTAATTATTTTTTATATAAAAAATCAACATTATAATTATTTTTTTATATTAAAAAGTAATATTATATTTATGTATTATAAAATATTTTTAAAATATTTATTTATAAAATTATAATTATATTTTTTAAAAAAATTTTAAAAATTATTTTCTTTTGATTAATGCATATTTTATTAATTTATATGTTTTATTTATAAATTTTAAAAATTAAATATTAATATTTAAATATTTGACCAATTTTATAATTGATTTGACTTGATTTCCAAGGATATTAAAAGTCATTCCTTAATAATAAGAGGGGAATGGTGATTTCCATTGATGGGGGAATCACATTCTCATGTTACTTTTAGCCAACCAAACACTAGGAACAGTAATTGTTCATTCCGATTCTGATTCCCACCCTTATTTTTTTATCAAACAAATGCACCCTTATGTTAATGGAATGATGAGTAGGATTAATCAGTAGACCAAATGTTGAAATTGAGCTTAGCTTGAAAGGAATTAGAGTGGCAAATTTTTTTCTAAATTGCTTTCATTTAAAATTTATTAGATTCTTATTAATTCGGTTTCACCTGAATGAGACAATAATAACGACAATTAGAGAGACAATTTATCTACAAATTAAGGATAATTTATATTCATGGAACCCAACTTTTAGCAAATGTCCTATTATAGTATTTTATCTTTTTTTTTGTCACTTAAAACAATATAACCATTTTTTTATATAATTACCAATAAAGTGTCTGGACCCAATTTCCGACCTGAGCTAAGCATGTGGTATGCCACGTGACATCTGATGTGGCGAGCAATGATGATGTGTCAAGCATTCAAAATGTTATGTCATAAATGTGCGACATGTGGCACCATGTCATAGAGGTGTAATACGCAGTGCTACATCATACATGAGAACACATAAATGGGACACGTGGTTTCGATGTGATGCTGTGTGTCACAATTTTAAGATGTGCCATTTGCATGTTTGGTATATTAGCATAATGGAACCTTTAGGGCTAGCCACAAGTCGATTCATCTCCCTATGGAACCAGAACCGCCAGTTCTGATTCTAAACCAAAAAAAAAAACTTGTCAAATCGACTGAACTGATGAACTGAACCGAAACCGGAACAAACTTTGAACCGGAGTGGGGCTTATTTTGGTCCAGATCCACCTTTGGTGGAATTGTGAACCACCTATTCCAAACTGGAATTGGCGGTTCACTAAACCATGGCCACCCCTAGAGATCTTCACTAAAGGTGAGATACTATAATGAGATCTTAACATTCACTACAGGTTAGGCACTATGAGCAAAAATTTATATTTTTTTTGTTGATGCTTATTTATGTAATTGAATTTTATTTTTTGGTGATAAATTTTTAAACTTAATTTATAGTTTTTAAGTTAAAATTTTTGTTTTTTTTTTCTTTGGCAACAGTAGCAGTAACGACAACGATAGTAGTGTCCAATGGACTAACTAAAGCACATTGGAGAATAGCACACAACTTTATAGTCTTAGTTTTCAGAGTATCAACCTATAGATAATTTTGGACCTTGTATATATATAAACACCAAGGGTGTAACCAAGTTGAGTGAAATATAAATTAAAATAATTTATCAAAAATTAATAATTATATTTTAGAATTTATAAAATATTCAATTAAAATTATAATTTTATTCTAACAAATAAAATTAAATAAATATTTATAATTATTATAAGTCAAAAAAAATATACTATATATTTCATATTAAAATAGCAATGTATTAAACCACTATTCAAATCAGCTTGCGAGTTACCAAGTTAAATTTTGACTAGTTTATATGAATTTCAATATATATTAAATTTGAACAGATTTTTATTGAATTGAAAACTAATTTAAAGCATGAACAGTTCAGTTTTTTTAAAAATCGAGATAAAAATTAAAAATACAAATTTTAATTTAAAAGCTATACAGTTCAACACTTTATCACCAAAAAAAAAAAAAATCCAATGATACAAATAACTATAACTACAAAAAAAAATCAGAAAATTTCACATTAGTGCACATATCTCATCTTTATCACGTCACGCGTGTATGACATGACGTCATGTGTCACACTTATATGATGTGGCATTTTGCATTCCTACCACATCAGCATCGCTCGCCATATTAGATATCACGTGGCATAAGTATTTAGCTTTGGCCCAACAATGAGTCCAATCATTTTGTTATTAATTAAGAAAAAAGTTATACTATTTTAAGTGACCCAAAAAATGTTGAAATACCATAATAGAATATTCATTAAAGTTAGGTACCATGAGCGAAAATTACTCTACATATTAATAACAAACTTATGACTAACCATGCAATTTTATTTTATTTTTATAACTTAATCATATATAAAAAAAAATTGTCAAGGCATAATTTTATTAAATTTTAACAATTATTCCATTAATTTTATATGTCAATTAGGAGTGTAATCGAACCAAGCCGAGCTGAATTTTGGCTAGTTCAGCTTGGTTCATTTATAATAATCGAGCCGAGCTTGCTACAATACTTGGTGTTTACGAGCTGTTTGCGATCTTAAATGAGCCTAATTTTTTTAAAAAAAAATGCAAACTATACATTAAGAATTGAAAAAAATAGTTATTAAATAAATTATAACATATTTAATAAAGATTATAATTTTAATCTAATAATATATTTTTTAAAATATTTTTAACAATAAGAATTTATATATTATATATCTAAAATCAAATTATTAAATATTAAAATTACGAGCTCGCTCGCGAGCTTATATTCAAGCTTGTTCGTGAGCTTCATAAGCCGAGTTTTGTATAGTTTGAGCTCGACTCATTTACTAAACGAGCTCCAATATATGAGCTCGAACGAGCTTTTATTGAGTTGAATATCGGGTTGCTCGTGAGCAATTCGGCTCGTTTACGGCCCTAATGTAAATTAAATGAATTTTTTATTTTTTTTATTTTAGAGTGTGTTTGGTATAAATGAATTCCATAAAATTTTTTGGAATTCATTTATTATTCCAAATGATGTGTGTTTGATTTAAATGAAAATACTGTAAAATTCATTTGCAATTTTAAATTTTTAATTTGTGAAATTAATTATAATTAGATCAAATTGTAACAAAATGGTTGGAATTTGCAAACCAATTTCACAACTTTTAAATCTATATTTCTAAAATGACTAAAATACCTTCTATTATTTTTATTTTCAAAGATATCTTTCTATCTATAGGGTATTTTTTATCAAAATTAAAAATTAAAATTGAATTTTTATTTTTGACTAAAATTAAAAATTAATTTGAATTTTAAATTTATATCAAAAACAATATAACAAATTTCATTTGAAATGAATTGCATAAATTATTAATTTGAACCAAACACATCTTATAAAATAAAAATTCATTTGGAAATGAAATGAATTTATTGGTGTAATTCATCCAAATATAATGTTAGTTATTTTAAAATTACGATTTAATACTTTGGAAATTGATTTTATGAAAATTTCAAAAAAAAAAAAAACACAAAGCTTCAGCAGGCACAACTCTTCCAGATCTTCAATGGCCTTCAACATCTCGCCGAGATCCGTCATTTCAAGGTTTAATCTATTCAAACTCTGCAATTTTCATCTAATAAAAATGGGGCATTTTTTTTTAAATTGACAGTAATTGACCATTGATTACAGGCGTGGTTATTGGATCAATTTTGTCACATCCGTACCCTAATTATAGGTACATTTGCATTCATTTGCATTGCATTTGCATATATGTTGATAGAGCTATGATTTGTACCCGATTAAAGAGCAAGAATTTTTGAATTTTAATGACACTCAAAATGAATAAAATTTTGAAATTAATAGGGATTATGAATAAAAATGAAGTGAAGAATGAGAATTTAAAAAGTTTAGGATGATTTGGACTCAATTGCAACAATAGTCATGCTAGAGTGAACAAATTGGAAGCTTGAGGTCTTATTGGTGATAAAGCCATTTCATTAAGGGCTTAAATGGCTATTTTACAATAAATATCTCCAATTTTTTATCTGAATTCTTCTTGATGTCGTGAGTATTAAGGGCAGCTGCATTTTTGTTCAGAGGAAGGAAAAGAAACAAGAAAGCTTAGAAAGAAAAGAGAGAGAGAGAGCTAGAGAGAGCTAAGAATTCTTCAAAGGAGTTGATCTTTTGCAAGCTTCATTCTAAGAGCCCGATTTGATTAATTGGTAAGTAATTTATGAGTTTTTGTTGATTTGGGTTAGGGTTTATAACATGCAGAATTCGGGTTCTGAAACTCTAGTTTTTCAGTCTCAGTGTTTCGATCATAACTTGAGTTATAGAGATCCAAATTTAGTTTCTTTGATGATTTGAAAACTTGAAAGAGTTATCAAAAACTTTCATTCTTTGATTTTGACCTGATTCAGTCTTTAAGTTGGTCTGAAATTGAGAAAAATTTTAGTGCTCAGTCTGTCCCTGCACGTTGACCTGGTTATGTTCAGTAGCCTATATCTCGCTCTATGGTTGTCCAATTGAAGCGAAAATTTAAAGGCATGTAGAATACATGTAAATTTAAGAATTATTTAAATTTGAGCTTCATATTCCATTCCTATAGTTCTGACCAATTTTTCAAAGTTTAGCATGTAAACAGCCCTTTTAGAGTTAAAGGGGCAGAATTGAGGAATTGAGTTAGTTTGCATGTTTTGCACATCATTTTGTGACTGCATGATTAGGAGAGTATGTGAGATTGATATATTGATGATTTTTAAATGAAATTTCATGTTTTAGGTGCTGGAAAAGGAAAGGAAGGTGCTAGTAAGAGTTAAGCAAACGGTGTCTCGGTTGTGTTTGGTTTGAAAGCTATTTTTATGAGTAGATGTTCAAGCCTTTAAAACCTTTTTATAATAGCTATGAAATGAGTATTTTAGTAGTGATTGATGAAACTGAATTGATATATTTAAATGGTTTCAATTCAGCCTTGTTGATGGTTGAATTACATGTTTTAATTTCAAGTTTTAAAGGTTTCAAGTATATGAATTTAATGTGTTATTTCAATATGCTTTGCTTTATGATCTGAATTAAGATTTTTCTTGTTACTTGGTGGTTAAAATGAGCTTATGCTCAACTTGATTTCATTTCTTTTGAATTATATAAAGATTTCTTGATTTTGAATGCTTATTGAACTATAAAGGCAATAATGTTGTTTTGATTGGTTATTTGTGAAGATAGCATTTGTTTTATGTATTACCACCCTATATGAGTTGTTGAATGTGCTTAGATGATATATGCACATTTGAGATTGTGGTGGTTGTTATTGTGCAATAAACAACAGGGCACTTGATTGCAGGACGGTGAAGAAAGAAGGGTCGTGCCGTGCTAATGTAGTCGAAAGGTTAGCCTTCAAGTGTGCCTAGTGAGTGAGATTATGACAGCCTGTATGTTATGGCCGAAATGTGATGCTTTTTTAAGGATGGTAATTACATGTGAAAAACTATATAGATGATTGAAAAACATTTGTTTTTTTTACTTGAGCTTTGGATAAGTTCGAAGGCAATAATGGCTTTAAATATTTAAAGTGGATTATATATTGATTTTAAATACTTTTAGTATGCTGATTTGAATTGTTTAATGTGTTTGATTTAACCAATTAATTTCTACTTGGAATATCTATTTATTGAGTATTTTTGTACTTATTTTACTCTATTTTATAAATGTTTTCAGATATCCAGGCTTGATAGTGGGTGGTTGAGCTAAGAGAGAGTGTGAATAGAAGTTCAAATTAAGGTTGGCCAACATCCTTGTCAGAGAAGCCTTGTAGCTTGTTTCTTAATCTTGTTTGTTAAGTATTGTAAAAGTATTCAAACTGAAGTCTTATAGTGGTGGCTAGGCTTTATGTAAAGTAATTAT